>JBBGZY010001792.1:1842500-2090000 GCA_037952925.1 Lithobates clamitans
ATTATTATTTTTTTTTTACGGTTTCTTCTGAGCAGGCATTGAGTTCATTACTACACAGCTGAAGTCTCTGGTCCTCTGCATGGGTCTCGTAGACCGTTTCCTGACTGTGGAGAAAGCTATCGCTTTATCCCGTTTAGAGGAGGAGTATCAGGTAAGGAGGAAACCATTATTTTCTGCCTCTTAACAATGTGTTGAGTTTTGACACTCAAGATCTCCATGGCCTTTTCACACTTTGACAGGTTATGTGCTTAGGCCCATGTCAAACTAGTGAACCAGGAAACTGACAGGATCCCTAGGAGCACAAATAAACCTATCTTCTGCTCTGTGGCATTGCTCCCTATCACCAACTAGTGTGATTTCTGCAGTGTTTCAGCCAGCAAGTGAACAATGCCATAGAACAGGGATATGCAATTAGTGGACCTTCAGCTGTTGCAAAACTACAAGTCCCATCATGCTCTGCCTCTGGGTGTCATGCTTGTGGCTGTCAGAGTCTTGCTATGCCTCATGGGACTTGTAGTTCTGCAACAGCTGGAGGTCCGCTAATTGCATATCCCTGCCATAGAAGCTGATAAGTTTTGTATTTAGGGATCCTGTAGCGGGAGAGTTGCTGCTAGTGGCAAAATCGCTAATCTGATATGGGCCTTAGCCTATGGGTGTATTCAAAAACAAAAAAAGAGAAAGAAATTGCGCTCGGTGCTCAATATAAATGATAATGAAAACTGAAATAGGGGACCGTGAAGGAAGTCCTGCAGCTAAAACACAATAACCCCAATACATGGGCACATGGAATAAACAATATAAAGAACAGTGTAGCGCTGGACTAGTGAAAAAGAGCACATATATTGATATATGCAAATATGCCAGGACCCAAAAAATGATCTTGGGTCAATAAGTGATATAAAACAATAATCAGTGTAGCACTAGTTTAAAGTGATAAAGTGCACATATATAATAAGGACACATGTGAACTGTTCACCTAAAACTTATATCATCATAAAATAATGTAAAAAATCATATAAGTGATAATCCTTATACATGTGAGTCCATACCCTGAAGGGTGTATACAAAGAAAAAGTGCAAAAAATAAACAATAAAGTTCGTAAGTGTCTCAAGTGAGAGGATGAATCCAAAAAAATCCAGAAAAGGCTATTGCAGAGTTCAGGATTGCATGATCCACCTTTAGTGCAGCCGCCACCAGATGGTAAAATTAAAGGCTTACCAGAAAGCCTGCAACCGCCCTTACTCAGGGGGGTCAAAACAGGCTTAGTAGTGGAAAATGTCAGAAGATGATGTGTTCCCTGGACTGTTCCCCCGCTCTCCTCACCATACAAATGGTCCTCAGCAACGGGGACTCCGATATGGAAAAGGTGCTCACATAGATTCCTTTAATACTCCTTCCCGGAGGGGCCAGGCATGAATGAGCCTTAAGCAGCTCAAAGACAAAAGTCTTTAGCACTTGACTGAATGCCGACGTTTTCAAAGTGAAGCCAAACACATGGGTGTATTCAGTCCTCTCTCTCTCTTTTTAGAGTGGAACTAAAATCCCACTTGTAAAGACTGTGAGCAGGCAGGCTTCTTATTGCAGAAGTGGCATTCAAGGTATCTTCTGAAATAAAATAAACCTACCTGCTAGCTTGGAGTCTTCTTTGGACTGCACTGAGCTGGGCAAGTGTTGTTCAGATTACATTCTGGCACAGCAGCACAGAATTGATGTCATCCCGCACTGGCCAATGAGAACAGTTGCAGCCTGGCATCCGGAAGAAGGCCGGTAGATGCCGGTGCCGACAAGGGACAGGGGACCCTTGAAGGGAGGTAAGTATAGCCGAGTTTAGTTCCATTTTAAAGTGTAATTTCAGCCAAACTTTTCTTTTTTTTTTTTTTTTTTATATACCCACAATATAGATGGAGTAGAACCTCTGTTAGGTCTAATGTTGTCTGTATTCTCAAAAGATTTCTCCAGTTCCTGTTTTGGTGACAACATTGCTATCAGAACAAGAGAGAGGAACATCTCCAATACTTATACAGACAGATATAAAGAGCTGATGGAGGTTGTATCCCTTCCTCTAAATTGTCACTGACACAGGAAGTGACAGAAACCTCTTAAGCAGGGAACAGACAGAAGTAAAATGTTTGCAGAGGTCCTGGTGCTTCCCATTGCTGTTCAAAACAAAGAGTTTTAGCTGGTTACACTTTAAACTTTTGACAACTGAAAGAAAGTTTTAAAGCAGCTCTGTCACTGACGCAAAGATTCAAAATACAGTGCTCCCTGCAAAGGCAACATAGAATATCCAGGGATGTGAGGTTTTTTTTTTTTTTGGTTCCCTGCTGCAGCAGGTGGTTCCATCCACCAGCCCTTATGTGATTTCTATATCCTGTAGAGCTGTAGGGGCCAGCAGGAGACTAGGAAATCAGCACTTCCGGAAGTGTCAAATTCTGCAGGATTCTTCAGCTGGAAGTTTTTCTTCTTTAGTGCAGAGATCAGCAGTGCAGGCAGCAGGAGAAGTGAGCATTTCATGTTTTCTTTGCAGACTAGACTGGGGGCAGTGCAGTGATTAGGGGTCTAATAGATTCCTGATGTCTCTATAAAGAGTGCCCGTCACCTGCCCAATGCTATAAGATATGGGGCTTGTTGCCCCCTCTTGTGATAGCAATAAAGTTAAAGGCCAGCTCCACCTTTTGCACCATGTTACACGTGTAAATGGGACCACCCTCAAACGGCTCTCCTGTGACAGCGTGCAATGGTTTTTATTGGGGAACTGTGGGGAAAAATGCAAGGCATTCTGTGATTTGCTCTTGTGCTGAGCAAGCGTCCTCCTGTTTTCACTATGCAACAAGGTAGCTGCTTGGCACTGGGCCCAGAAAATATCTGTGATCACTATATTAACAGTGACTACTAGGGTAGTAGTCCGATATTTGCTTTTTTATTTAACGGATGGGTCACAAAACTTTATATTGCTTCAAGGGGTTGTCCCGAGGTGATGCCTGCAACTGCAGGCATCACCCCGGTACCGTTCTTTAGAGCACCTTCCACCATTTGCCCGAGCTCTCCCGTCCCACCAGGACACCCAAGCTACCAGCAGGCACATCCGCCGGCTGGCCAAAGAGCCGAACAAAGCAGATGCTTTTGTTAGTCTCTGATTTAGTAACTTAGTGACATCACTTCCAGATTACTATCATCTTAAAGGCACCAGTTTGAAAAAAAATAGAAAGTATTCAAAACCGCAGATCTTGACGTTTTGAATACTTTCAAGTGCAGAGGAGGGACTTATAGACCCCAGATCCCTCCATAAAGAGTACCTGTAACTGCTTTTTACTGTCATACTGTCACAAGGTATGTTTACATTCTTTGTGACATTAATAAAAGTGATAAATAAAATAAAAAAGGCAGTGTAAAAATAAAACATTTTAATGTACAAAATATCGGCACCCAATATCGGCCTTAAAGGCAGCCGAAAAATCGGTATCATTTCGGCCCTGAAAAAAACGCTATCAGTCGATCCCTAGTGACTACTACAGTTTATTCTCTGTTTCCATAATGGTCCAACCAACGAGTATGGTATAAGTATAGCTATGCAAAAAAAAAAAAAATCTTACTTGGAGTTCTAGCAAAATGCAGATTTTTAACGTGTGTGTGTGTGTGAAGAATTAAAGTAGAAGTTCAGCCAAAACAGCTAAATCTACTCTTGACCACGTTTTAAAACAAATCTATCTAACCCTGTAATTCTTACCTTTTTCTGAAGCCGATCTGGTCTCCAGCGGTGGATGGTGTGTGCAGGAGAGAACCGACAACGGCTGGCAAGTGACGTCACCCATAGACCTACTATGGGGCTTCCTTTGTCTGCTGCCTCTCTTGTACACACTGAAGCCGCCCCTGACAGCTCAGCGTGGGACTTGACCGGAGCGGCTGAAGAACAGTAAGCATAGCGATTTTCTTCTTTACAGGGCTAGATCAGGTTTAGAATGTGGCTGAGAGTAGGTTTAGCATACGATAGTTTTGGCTGAACTTCCACTTTAAAGAATTGCTCCGAACTTGAAGTGGTTAAGCACATTTTTTTTTTTTTTTTTGTTCCGGTCCAGATCCAGCGCTGGGGGAGAGTAGAGTACTCTCACGATTTCGATTTGTATGAAGTATGTGCTCGGACGGCTGCAGGAACTTTATTCGTCCATCTTTGTTCTTCAAGCTCAACTGTAAAACACAAACTCTTACAGAACTGACCCTGGGCAGTGTAACTAAACCAACAAACCTTGGCGGCGGCAGCCATGTTTTGCAACATCCAAACATTTTAGATGAAGGTATACAAACTTATCTCTCCATCATGTTTTTTATCATTTTCTTTTTATTTAAAATGTTGTAAATAATGTTAAAACAACAGACCGTGAGAAAATGAGAACGTGTTTTAAGATGCAATATAAGAAGCACTTTGAGTGCGGATTGATATAAGATATTGTATAATGTTTCAAATAAAATGTTCCTGCTAAGAAAGCCGTCTGTTTGTCTTCAGTGTGCTGCATGTAGACCTGGAACAAGTTGTAGATCCAGTGATCTTGTGCAATAAGGTAAAAGAAAGAACGCTTATTCCAGTGAAGAAGTATGGCGAACAGTAGCAGAAATAGCATCTAAAGACTAAGGCCCCTCCCACATGGAATGGACTCCGTCAGGTGTAGATTTGTTTAGCAGGGGGATCTGTCCGCTGACCCTGCTGAGCAGGCGGGTGGCTGGTCTGTGTCTGTTCCGCTTATGAAGATTGGACACAGACACAGCCCGCTGTTCTATATGGGCGGTTGGATGTAAACAGACCGCCTGTCCATTTACACCTGGCGCCCACCCGATCCGTCAGATTGAAGGGTAACGGATCTCCATCTGTTTTTAGCAGATCGGATTGGATGTAGGTGGGTGTAAACACATACATGTCCATTTACTGTAGGTGAACAAATATAAGCCGCCCAAAAAATCTGTGATATATATATAAGATATGATATAAAAATAAATGAAATAAATAAACCTAAATAGCTGCCACTTAAAATAGAAAATATATAAAGACTGATTTCCCCCTACGGTAGAGATGGAAAAGTGGCGCTGGCCCTACTACTTGTGGGATGAACCCTAGTGACGTTTAAAATGCTAAGATAGTGATTAAAGCAATACCAAAATTCGCAACAGTAGCTGTAATGAATACCATCTCTACATTCGCCCCTTAGTGTAAATTAGCACATAATATATAGTGACTTAATCAATAAATGATATACCCTTCATGAGTGTGGCATCAAAAACCAAAAACCTGGATAAACAATAATAAAATCACATAACATAACTCAAAATGCACGTGAAACATCAATATTCTTGACACCCCGTGATATCTAAGTGCACTGGTGTCAAGCTTACAGCACACCAGAAATCTCACAGCACAAAAATATACATATAATGAAAAAAACTGAAGAAACAAAATATAGTAGGTCAATATAAAATGTGCCGAAAATGCAAAAAAATATATATAAAAGTGAAAAGTGAAAGTCCACATATAATGTGAAAAATGAGAAGGCAATTCCAAAAATAAGTGTCTCCACTTGATAGTGCTGAAAATCCAAGTGTCCACCACACCTCAGTGACGTGATTCCACTCCCTTGTGAATTTCAAACTCGCCAGCAATAAAGGCCTCCCATTCTCGTGTTTGGCCCAAAATAAGCCTCAAAGCACTCTTATAGGGGTTAAACAGCGCCACTGTTATCCACCGCTATATATTCCAGACTTTCTCCTCAGGGTGATGTTTCACATAAAGGATGAGAAGAAATGCTCCAATAGTGTAGTATCGTTTTAGAAGAATTTATTCAACACTAAAACAAACTCCAATACACTCACATGATGGATGAAAACAATGGGCAAATCGATACATGGCGGCCAGTTAACATCACAGCGAAACATGCAGCAGACAGTGATTTAACATTACATGGCCACGGCGGACCCAGGGAGTATGAACACAGATGACAGTCTCACCAGCCCGCAGCAGACAATCCTCTGCGTCCATACACTGACCCTCGCTCCGTGCCCGTCTCTCCTTCCTCCTTCACTCTCCCTTCTAACTCAGGTATAGGATTGCCGTGTAGCCACGCCCCGACATGTTTCGTCACTGGGACTTAGTTGTGTTATGAGTTATTTTGAGTTATGTTATGTGATTTTATTATTGTTTATCCAGGTTTTTGGTTTTTGATGCCACACTCATGAAGGGTATATCATTTATTGATTAAGTCACTATATGTTATGTGCTAATTTACACTAAGGGGCGAATGTAGAGATGTTATTCATTACACCTACTGTTGCAAATTTTGATATTGCTTTAATCACTATCTTAGCATTTTAAACGTCACTAGGGTTCATCCCACAAGTAGTAGGGCCAGCGCCACTTTTCCATCTCTACCGTAGGGGAAAATCAGTCTTTACATGTCCATTTACACCTGCTGCTCTATAGAGGAGAATGGAGAGGGCTCACCGGGTCCGCCTGAAAAACAGACATGCAAACCCGACCAGTCCGCTCGTGTGAAAGGTGCCTAAGGCTCGATGCACATTTATGCATGTTGCTTTTGAGCGTCTCTGCAGTGCTTTTTGCGGTGCTTGCCGGGTTTTTGGACACGCGGTTTTGCCGCGATTTGCTTTTTTTTTTTTTTTTTCTCGTACATCAGGGGACACAGAGCCTCAGTAATTACTGATGGGTTATATAGGGTATCACTGGGTGATTGGACACTGGTCACACCCTAAACAGGAAGTTCAACCCCCTATATAATCCCTCCCCTTACAGGGATACCTCAGTTTTTACGCCAGTGTCTTAGGTGTTGGACGTGTAAAGATGTCCTGTGCTGAGCTCCAAAGGGAATATCCTATATCCTATACTGGGGCAAGCCAGGCGAACTGGATCAATTTCAAGGTGTCCTTTCTAGGCCGAATTGGATGGTACCCGGGCCTCGTGTCCGAAGAAACGAGGTTTTACCTGTAACGCTTCCTCTTTTTAGAGAGCTGGCCGGGTGCTTTACAGGCCCAGAACTGCGGATCCCCCTATCCGTAGGGGGCCCCAGTCTCTGAAGGTTTTCCAAATGGAGCCCACCGTGAGAGGTGAAGATTGGGTCTGTATAAACAGAACCCTGAAGCTGGATAAGGTAAGGGAGATTCCACAGAATTTTTTTAATTCTAGTAGGTTTCTCCTTCAAGTAAATGCATGCTATGCCTATTGTCGCCCCTGGGGGCTGCCAAGAGCACATACCTTCTCATGCTGATTGTCTGTCTCGATGTTCACGCTGCACAGCTCCTCCAGCCGAGCTCCAGGTAGGATGGGATGGGGGGTTCTCCTCTGGATATTCCCCCCAGAATAGGGGGAGGCAGCAGGTGGTCTGTGAGGCGGTAGTATACCGCACTATCACCGCCATTGCCACGTGCAGGCCCCATCACTGCCGGCCTCTCTCCTTCCTTCTCCACCCCCAGCCTCCCCTCCACGCTTGTCCCGGAGGGTCGGCTCACGCGGGAAGCGCACGTTTGTTTGAAAAACGAGGAGGGGGCGGTAGGGGGGGAAAGGGCGTCAGCGCGGCGTCCAGCGTGCTCAGACGCCCTCATTGCCGGCTGCAAGGCTATAAAAGGCACACTTTACAGGTGCACACAGCCTTGGAGGGACATAGAGCTGACGGTCGCATTCAACTAGGCAGCATTTACTAAAGAAACACTAGACTGGGCATTGGTAGCAGGGCTGTTGCTGGACTACATCGCTCAGCAGTCAGCGTTCATTTTGTGATACCTCCACCTTGTTGCTTTGCACTATGGGTAGAAGAGGTACAAATACCCCAAGAACCAGAGGCTCTAGGGGATCTTCAGGTTCTGAGGACCCCCTTTCTGCAGCACCTTCCCCCCCCGAGGGGCCAGGGACGGCTAGCCAGGGAGAGCCGTTGGGATCAGGGGCTACACCTGCTTCTGACACTTCAGCCCCTGTATTCAGAGCCTCAATTGGTGGTTAATACCCGAAAGCCTGCAGAAAGGGAAGTCCTTTCTACCAGTCACCTGGACGGTGGTAACAACGGATGCCAGTCTTTGGGGTTGGGGAGCAGTTCTGGAACAGTCTGCGGTCCAAGGGGTATGGTCCAAAACCAAGAGGACCCTACCCATCAACATTCTGGAGATCCGTGCGGCAGATCTAGCCCTAAAGGCCTGGATTCTCAGGCTACAGGGTTGCCCAGTCAGGATCCAGTCTGACGATGCCACAGCAGTGGCTTATATCAATTATCAGGGCAAATTTGTGGCAAGGACAAAGGATCCTATTGCAGACGGGACAGATGTGTTGGTGATTCCGTGGCATTGGTTCTCACTGATTTATGCATTCCCGCCTATTCTGCTTCTGCCGCCACTCCTTCACAGGATCAGGCAGGAAAGGAAGTCGGTACTTCTGGTAGCCCCCGCTTGGCCCAGGAGAACTTGGTATGCATAGAGTAGAGCGAGCTGTGTCCTGCATATGCAGAGTGGACACAGACCTGACATCCCGCTGCTCTGCTCATTGTGGCCCGGGACCGGTTAAAGTTGTTTTAGTGGCCCTCACTCTTCAAAAGGTTGGGCACCCCTGCTCTATGTTGTCACTGGGACAGAAAGTGACAGAAACCCCTAAAACAGGAAGTAAAATGTTTGCAGAGGTCCTGGTGCTTCCCATTGCTGTACAAAACAAAGAGTTATAGCTGGTTACACTTTAAACTTTTGATAACTGAAGGAAGTTTTAAAGCCTCTGTCACTGACACAAAGATTCAAAATACAGTGGAACCTCGGATTGCGAGTAACGCGGTTAATGAGCATTTTGCAATATGAGCAATTATTTTGTTTAAATCCTGACTCGGTTTGCGAGTGTTGTCTCGCAAAACGAGCAGGATTCAAGCCTCTGCGGTGTGCATTACCACATTTGGGCAGAGGTGCGGGGCGCCGGTGACTCTCGGAACAAATCGGAGCCATTCAGAAATACTCAGAAACACTCGGAAATACTGCGTTCCCAAATGTTTCCGAGTGCAGCCGAGTGGTCTTCCGAGTATTTCTGAGTCTCTCCGGCGCCCCCCCGCCTCTGGCCACATGCGGTATTGCATGCAATAGAAGGCAATGCGGAACGAATTATCTTCATTTCCATTGACTTCTATAGGGAAACTAGCTTTGCACTGCGAGTGCTATGGATTACAAGCATTCTCCTGGAACGGATTGTGCTCATAATCCAAGGTTCCACTGTACAGTGCTCCCTGTAAAGGAAACGTAGAACATCCGGGAGTGTCCGATTCTGGTTCCCTGCTGCACTAGGTGGTTCCATCCACCGGCCTTTGTATCATTTCTGTATCCTGTAGTGATGGGACCAGCAGAAGACCAGAAAATCAACATTTTCGGGAGTGACGGATTCTGCAGAATCCTTGAGCTGGAAGTTTTTCTTCATTAGTCCAAAAATTAGCAGTGCAGGCAGCAGGAGAGGTGCGTATTTCAGGTTTTCTTTGCAGGCTGGACTCTGGGGGGGCAGTGGAGTGATTAGGGGTCTAATAGACCCCCAATGTCTCTATAAAGGGGGTCCGCCACTTAATGCTAAATAACATATGGGGGATTGTTGACTCCCCTTGTGATGGCAATAAAGTTAAAGGCCAGCTCCACCTTTTGCACCCATAAACAGGTGTAAATGGGACCACCCCCAAACGGCTGCCCCTGTGACAACGGTTTTTCTTCCCCACAGTCGCTGTCACTTTTGTGTAGGTGACTGTTTGTTTTGGCTTCTATGCAAAAAAAGTAAATAAAATAGATGCACATTATTTTTATTTTTTTTTTTGCAAATATATGTGCATTTATTATTTTTCTGTACAAGATGGCCTTACTCTATAAATTAAAGAAAAAAATAAAAAGTGTTAAATTTAAATTGTAATACAACAAGTGAATGCAAGTACACTGGTTACTGTAGTTTTTCACCATTTATGGGCACACTCTGTTTTACGGCTTAACATGGTTATCTATTTACTCAGCGCAATCCAGTCTTTTTTATTTTAGCAAATAAATGTAGTAGTATATTGTGTTTTGTGTGCACTTAAATTAGGTTTAGTGGTTTTTTTTTTCTAAAAATATAGATTTCAAAAACAGTTGCACACATTATGAGACATAAAAAATTGCAGATGTCACTGTTTTACTGTACAGGAACTCTTCTTTCTTTCTTTATAATTGTTTTGGGGTTTTAAAGCTGAATTCCAGCTATGGATTTTATTGCATAGTTACATTGGTCCCACTTGTAAATATGCATATACCAAACCTGTGGGACCATTGTGGAAAAGGAGAATTACTGTAGTAGTCGCCGCTACTACAGTGATCGCTGCTGTCATCCAGGTCCTGAGCCGCTGTCCTGCTGAAAGGTAACCACAGGGGTTCACTTGCTTGGTACAGGCACCATTCACAGAAGGCCTTGCATTTTTCTCAATAAATACAAAGCGGTCTCCGATTGGACAAGGTGGAGATCATGACATAACCACCCCGCCTCTCCAATTTATAAAGTCAGGAGCCGCTGCAGAACAGTAAACATAGTGATCTCTTCTTTACAGGGCTAGATCGATTAGGTTTAGAATGTGGCTGAGAGTAGGTTTAGCATTAGGTTTTGTCTGAACTTCCATATTAACCTCTTCAGCCCCGGAAGATTTTACCCCCTTCCTGACCAGAGCATTTTTTGCGATTCGGCACCGAGTCGTTTTAGCTGACAATTGCGCGGTCGTGCGACGTTGTACCCAAACAAATTTCACGTCCTTTTTTTCCCCCACAAATAGAGCTTTCTTTTGGTGGTATTTGATCCCCTCTGCGGTTTTTATTTTTTGCACTATAAACTAAAATTGTGTCAATTTTGAAAAAAAAAAAAGCAATGTTTTTTACTTTTTGCTACAATAAATATCCCCCCCCCCCCAAAAATGATATATATATATATATATATAATAAAAGGTTTTTCCTCAGTTTAGGCTGATATGTATTCTACATATTTTTGGTAAAAAAAAAAAAATCGCAATAAGCGTATATCGATTGGTTTGCGCAAAAGTTATAGCGTCTACAGAATAGGGGGATAGATTTATGGCAGTTTTATAATTATTTTTTTTTACTAGTCATGGCGGCGATTTGCGATTTTTATCGGGACTGCAACATTATGGCGGACACATCGGACACTTTTGACACTATTTTGGGACCATTGGCATTTATACAGCAATCAGTGCTATAAATAGCCACTGATTACTGTATAAATGACACTGGCAGGGAAGAGGTTAAACACTAGGGGTTAAGTGTGTCCTAGGGAGTGATTCTAACTGTAGGGGGGATGGGCTACCACTGACATGACAGCGATCACTGCTCCCGATGACGGGAAGCAGTAGATCCTTGCCATGTCACTAGGCAGAACGGGGAAATGCCTTGTTTACTTAGGCACCTCCCCGTTCTTCCTCACTGTCTCATGATCACGCGCGCGCCCGTAAGGTGGCGAATTCAAAGGGACGTACAGGTACGCCAAATTGCCTGTATGAGCCATCCTGCCAACGTATATGTGTGTGCGGCGGTCGGCAAGTGGTTAAAGAATTGCTCCAAATTTGAAGTGGTTAAGCATATATTTTTTTTTCATTCTGGTCCAGATCTAGAGCTAGGGGAACGTAGCGTGGGCTGATTTACATGAATTATTTGCTCAGACGGCTGCAGGAACTTTATTCGTCCATCTTTGTTCTTCAAGCTCAACTGTAAAACACAAACTCTTACAGAACTGACTCTGGGCAGTAACTAAACCAACAAACTTTGGAGGCGGCAGCCATGTTTTTTTGCAATATCCAGACATTTTAGATGAAGGTGTACAAACTTATCTCTCCAACATTTTTTTATCATTTTCTTTTTATTTAAAATTCTGTAAATAATAAATGTTAAAACAGAGCGTGAGAAAATGAGAACGTGTTTTCAGATGCAATATAAGAAGCACTTTGAGTGCGGCTTGATATAAGATATTGTATAACATTTCAAATAAAATGTTCCTGCTATGAAGTGTCTGTTTGTCTTCAGTGTGCTGCATGTAGACCGGGAACAAGTTGTAGATCCAGTGATCTTGTGCAATAAGGTACAAGAAAGAACGCTTATTTCAGTGAAGAAGTATGGTGAAAGGTTATAGTGAACAATAGCATCTGAAGAATAAGGCCCCGTACACATTAAATGGATTCCGTCAGGAGTCGATTTGTTTAGTGGGGGGATCTGTCTGCTGACCCTGCTGAGCAGGCGGGTGGCTGATCTGTGTCTGCTCCACTTATGAAGATTGGACACAGACACAGCCCGCTGTTCTTTATGGGCGTTTGGATGTAAACAGATCACCTGTCCATTTACACCCGATCCGTTAGATGGAAGGGTAACAGATCTCCATCTGTTTTTAGCAGATCGGATTGGATGTAGGTGGGTGTATGGACACATGTCCGTCTACACCCGTTGCTCTATAGAGGAGAAAGGAGAGTGGTCGATCGGGTCCACCTGAAAAACTGACAGGCAGGCCCAATCGGTCCATCGTGTGAAAGGTGACTAAAGCTGACCACCCCCGTTACAATAGGATGGTAGATCTAAAGGTTTCTATAAAAACAACTATGTAGTGCAAGGACCTGCCTGACTGGATACAAATTGATTAGATAGATCCTCATATTACATAGTTTTGGTAAATCTATAATCATGTATGATGACCATAACAGGGCTGCTGATAGAGGGGTACAGGCTATCCTTGTATACGGTGTGTCCAGGCCCCTTCGGGTCAGCAGTCGGGCCCAGCGGAGGTTGCCTGCGACTCTTTTCTCTCCCTAGGATCTCTCAGCCTCAGCAAGTTCTCCCCGGACAGTCGGAGGTGGTGGGCGGGGGCTGGGGGTGCAGCCAGGACCACACAACGTCCCAGATTAGGGATATCTACATTAAAACGGCAACCATAGATCCGTCGCCAAATTTTTGGTCAATCCTCGTGGGACCCGGTGTCCTTTGACGGCAGAGATGCTTTGTGTTCCACTCACGCCATACAACATACTCTAACCGATTTGGCACGGGGAACCGTGTATCAACGGGGCTGTGGGCAATATACTTGGGCCCCCCCCCCCCCCAGCCATAATCTAGAGCATTTCACTGTGTGATGGAGCAGTCCAGAGATGGAAGCCCCTCCTCTGTGTGAACCCTGACGTGTACTTTAATTCACAAAAGATAGTTACACTACAAAACCGCTTGTCTCAAACCAGACCCTGAAGAAGGAATTAAAGTGGAGGGCCACCCTAAAAAAAAAAAATTGCACCAAAAATCTGAAAAAAAAAAAAAAAAAGTGGGGAAAAAGAAATAATTTACTTGCCTGAAATCCTTGTTGCTAGGCAGTCTTCCTAATCTGCCTCTTCCTATTCCGCGGCGTGTCCTGCTCCTCGGTGAGCGGCCCCGTTGCCTTCTGGGAACTGTGTGTGTTCCCAGAAAACCACGGGGCCATTCACAGAGCGCTCGCCCATGCGCAGTAGGAAACTGGCAGTGAAGCCGCAAGGCTCCACTGCCTGTTTCCCTTACCTAGGATGGCGGTGCCGGGACCCGAGAGCCGAGGGACGGGTCGGCCTCAGGCGGCCGACATCGCGGGCCCCCAGGACAGGTAAGTACTTATTTAAAGTCAGCAGCTACAGTGTTTGTCGCTGCTGACTTTTGATTTTTTTTTTTTTTTCCCGGCCGGAACCCCCCTTTAATTATCCATACCTTTATTCCAAAACACGTTGGGACTCCTGTGTACATTCACATCATTTGGCCTCTTATCACCTGTGTCTCAGAATCTAGCTGTTATTTAACTATTTAGTCTGACAAATTTGTTTTTAGGTATATACTGTATACCTTGTGCATTAATTATATTACTGCTTTGTACTCAATAAATTTGGTATATTTTTTTTGTTTGTTACTCCCATTTTTGGTTACTACCCTTTGCCCATAAAATCCCTGGGGCACCCCCTCTTGCAATTTTCTCTTTTGTATTAGGATGCGGTGAAGGTTTCCAGTACCATATCTATATGGCGTTTACCTCCCAGCAGGATAATGCTCCATGTCACAAAGCTCCAATCATCTCACCAACGGTCTCTTGAACATGACAATGAGGTCACTGCACTCCAATGGCCTCCACAGTCACCAGATCTCATCCAATAGAGAAGCTTTGGGATGTGTAGCAACTCCGTGATGCCATCATGTCACTAT
This sequence comes from Lithobates clamitans, assembly GCA_037952925.1. Classification (NCBI taxonomy): domain Eukaryota; kingdom Metazoa; phylum Chordata; class Amphibia; order Anura; family Ranidae; genus Lithobates; species Lithobates clamitans. The sequence goes on from JBBGZY010001792.1 coordinate 1,856,719, forward strand.
GGACCAAAATCTCTGAGAAACTTATCCAAAACCTTGTTGAATCTATGCCAAGAATGAAGGCAAAAGGGGTTCCAACCCGGTACTAGCAAGGTGTACCTAATAAAGTGTCCGGTGAGTGTATGTGTTACACTTTATATACTGAGAAGTTATCAACTGTCTTATCATTATTTGATGTAAGTATTAAGGCTAGGTTCACACCTATGCAGGTTGCGATTGATGCGTTTTGTTTTTTTTTTGGTGCGTGTTTGGAAGGCATCTGCTGTCATGTGCGAAAAACAAGCGGAAACACATCAAAAACGAACGCACTACATTTTTGATGCGTTTCAACTGAAGTCTATGGAACTAAAAAAATGCAACCTGCTGCAGGCACAAAAGTCTCTGACCTTTTCCAAAAAGCGCACCAGTTGAAAACACACAGATGGGAACTTGACTTCTAGGAAATCATGTTAAATGGACTGTAGTGCATTTCTGAAAGAGCACTGCAAAACGCACAGGTGTGAACGAGGGCTGGGTTCACACTAGCCGTGGCACGCAGAAGGGGGGCCGGTGCGTCGTCCCTGTTCTTCGTTTCAGTGGTGAATCAGGTGCACATTTTTGCCCAAATTCAGACCTGAAAACTGAGCCAAAAGACGCACAGGACCCTTTTCCACCCCCCCCCCCCCTGAAGCTGTGTGAACCGGCTCCATTTAGAGATGGGCACACTCTCCTGTAATGCCAATTTGATGCGGGGAACGGTGTATGTGCCGTTCTTGAATGTCTGACACAGATCAGCCCCTCTGACCTCATGACTTGCTACATAGTTATAATCTGCTCACTGGGGCAAGGAGGAGACTGAGGAAATGCTTTCTTTTATCCGCAGCAGAGTGATCATCATCTCAGCCTAGGCAGATTCACTAGACTGGAGCACAAGGATGGCTTTTTAATCATAAAAAGTGAGTTTTTTTGGAATAATTTCATTGTTGAAAATGAATTGTATAAATTTATTGCCATTTGGGGCAAGGTTGTAAAATAACAAAAAAAATTATCGTTTACTTGAAAAAGAAAAAAAACTGCATTAAAATTCAGGTCAATTTTACTTAAATTGATCTTTTACTATGTATACAGTTTGTTTTTACAAATCCAACATTTAAAATAGGACAAATATCTTGGAGCACTGTGGTTTATCTAAACAGAGACTAGAGTAGTAATGGTCTCCTTTCAGATACTCTGAGGTCAATTCACAGGTCACCTTGCAAAGTGCATGTTCATTGTGCCAAGTTAGTGATTAAGCTGAAAGTGGGATCAATCTGAATACCAAATTAGGTGCGAGGAAAGAAAAAAAAAAAATTAGATATGTTTACACACACACACACACACACACACACACACACACACACACACACACACACTGGATTGGATAAGGTAAACACAGGTTCACCTTATTCACCAACATTCTCCTTGCTAGGGAAGTGGCTTCTGCACCTTTAGTAAATAAACCCCCTTGTCTCTGGTTGAAATGTCAGGCAGATCCATATAGTGAGGGTAGGTGGAGCCACTCCTATGAGCTGCTCATTTTTGTGTGCCAATTTCAGCTTAAGCTATTGAGGTCTGTAAACACTTTTTTTTTACGCATTAAAGGGAGGAAGGGTTGTCTGTAAATGAGAATACAGAAGATGCATTTTTTCAGAATTAAAACAAAAAACATTTTTACATTTTATTTTTTAATTTCTGACTCTAATAAAGAAAGACCACTATACATTCTCTTTATAGTACCAGTAACCTGTCACATACTACTCCACTATTGGTGGAAGGCATAGGTAGTGTTTGAATCCTGGAGTTAATCCCATGGGATTGTTATCCAATAGTGATAAAGTGGTATTTATAAAGGGTGTTAGAATTCTAGGGTGGTGGCTTCTACAGGTACCTTGGTTTGTAACATAAATAAATGGATTGGCGATTGAAGCACTACACCACAAATTCATTGTCCAGATACAAATGTATTCCCAAGTAAAATCAGGTAGAAGACTATACAAGAAAGCCAACATGTTTCAGGGGCCCAAACTCGTCCTCTTTCATCAGGCTTTAAGGATTGGAATGAATGTATACAGATTGGAGATACAAAATATATGGTGTTTTAACCAATTAAGTGATGAAGCCCAGTGCTAGTCAGCAGGCTACTTAAACCAGCTGTAAATGAGCACCTCACTTAATTGGATAAAATATTATATACTTTGTATCTCCAGTCCATATACAGTACAAAAGTTCTCATCCTCAGGCTCTGAGGAAGGGAGCAAGTTTTGGCTCCTTCAACATGTTGGCTTTCTGGTATGGTCTCCCACCTAATTTTACAAACTTGAACAAATTTGTATCTCGACTATGAACCTATGGTGTGGCGCTTTAATTGCAGATCCAGTTACCCTAGATTACCAAAAGTATTGGGATGCCTGCCTTTTTTTTTTTTTTTAAAGAAAAAGTTTATTGATTTTAATGTTTCCATGGTACATGCACATTGTAACATACTGTTCTGAGCATAGTGTATGACATTGTATAAGTTCCATTTACAGTCGAGTTTCGAGCAGATTTTTGTTGTCACTTATATTTAATAGTATGCAATAAAGACTTATATAATTATACGACCACATGCCTTGTGTTCATGTCCTATAACACCAGCTATCTAAATCATACTGTTGTTAAGCAATCGATTTATAAATTCAATCACATGCAGGTGTCAGAGTCTTGTAACCATCTGTCCCAAATTTTTTCATATTTTATGGGGCAGCCTCTGCTAGTGTATATGAATTTTTTGTACGGTAAAGTGTTATTTATTTCTGCTTTCCATTCAGTAAATTTCGGGGGCACTCTCCTCATCCATTTCCTAGCTATTACTTTTCTCACTGAAAACAAAGTTTCTTGTAGAAAAATTTTAGTGTATTTGTCAGTGGACTCAGGCAGTATCCCCAGAAGGCACAACTTAGGATCTAGTGTAATTGGTGATCCCATATTATCGTGTAGGAACTTCACTATCTGAGTCCAAAGACCTTGTATTTGAGGGCATGCCCATAATAAATGAATAAATGTGCCCGACTCTTTTCCACACATTGTACAGAGGTTGGATTGTGTCTCCTTGTATCTAGCGATCTTAATTGGGGTTAAGTATGCATGGTGGAGTATAAAAATTTGTATCAATCTATCTGATAGTTTAGGCGATACAGCTCTAACAGATTCCATGCCCTCTTCCCATTCCTCATCCTCCATAGGTCCTATTGCTCTCTCCCAACGTGGCTTGAGCCCATATGCAAGTTTAGAGGCTGTGGGGGTAAGGAGAATATTATAGAATGCTGAAATTAATCTTCGAGGGTCATCATCTTTTACTATTGCCATAAGGGCGTTGGGAGTTGATTGAGGAAACGAGGTCCGAAACTGTCTCTGCAGTGCATGTTTGACTTGTATGTATCTGTATAGCATATAAGGAAGAAGGGAAAACTCCTCTGTAAGTGCACTAAAGGATTTGAGAGTACCACTTGAGATCAATTGGTGTAGGTATAGGATCCCATAATTAATCCATAACTCTACATCAGGTAATTGCATAAGTTCCGGTAGGTTTTTGTTGAACCATAATGGGGTATAATCGTCATATCGAGGAATTCCCAACTTCCCCAAAGCTACAGCCCATATTTTACTATAATGGTATAGTATGGACTTGTTGTGGCTGTGTGGTTCTGTACTGTTGAGTTCCACTACTATTGCGTATATGGGGTCCCTGGTTCTTTTAATTCGTTTGGGGCAGAGTAATTGGAGAAACCTTTCTTTATCTGTCTTGTCTATGTGATATAACTGGGACATCTGTGATGCTATATAATATAGGTTAAAATCTGGCAATGCTGTGCCTCCAAGATCTGTGGGGTTCTTGAGCATCTGCCAAGCTAGTTTATGTCTATTGGTTCCCCATACAAATGGTTTAAGAAGAGTTTCAATTATTTTGAAGTATTTTAGGGGTATATAAATTGGAGTATGCCACATTACATATAGAATTTTGGGTAGGAGGATCATCTTGATTAGGTTTATACGGCCCCAAACCCCTAGTGGGAGACGAGCCCATACCTTAATTTTGGATTTTATATAGGTGATTAACGGTTCTATATTTAATGGGATGTAGTCAGCTGGCATTCTTGATATATGGATTCCTAAGTATTTTATGATACTAACCCGCTGCAGTGGCAAGTCGGCCTGCATCTCAGATGGAGGGAAGCTATCTATAGGCAAGATTTGTGATTTTTCCCAATTGATTTTCAAACCAGAGAATGTACCAAACTGTTCAATGGTTTGCAGTGCTTTTTTAAGGGAAGGGCCTGAATCTGCCAAGTATAACAGTGTATCATCGGCGTACATACTTATTTTCTCTATAAGGGTACCTGATTCTAATCCCCGTATTTCCGGATCAGCCCGAATGGATATAGCTAGTGGTTCTGCGGCCAAGGCATATAGAAGCGGGGACAAGGGACAGCCTTGTCTCGTTCCTCTGCTGAGGGTGAATTGTTTGGAGGTCCATCCGTTGGCCGCCACTTTGGCCGTAGGTGATTGGTACAACAGCTGCACCCATGTGATAAATTTTGGACCAAAGCCATATCCCTCAAGGCATCTCCACAGGTACTCCCATTCCACTGAGTCAAATGCCTTAGCTGTGTCTAAGGTCACTATTACTCTTGAACCAACTTCCGCATGTTTAGCTTGCAAATTTATATATAGTCTACGAAGATTAAAGGATGTATTGCGGCCTGGCATAAAGCCTGCCTGATCGGCATGGATTAGGGACAATATTACTTGGTTAAGTCGTAGTGCCAGAACCTTAGCTAGGATTTTTATATCTACTTGGAGCAGAGATATGGGTCTGTAGGATTCTGGATAGCCCAGATCCTTTCCCGGTTTGGGGAGAAGAATTATTGTGGCCTCTCTCATAGATGGGGTTAGTGTAAATGTTTCGAATAGGTGGTTATATAATTTAAGTAACTGGGGTATAATTACTTCGCCAAACTGAGAGTAAAACTCGATGGGAAGTCCATCTGAGCCTGGGGATTTAGATCTGGCAAAACTCGCCACTGCAGCAGTTATCTCATCTTTATCTAAGGGTGCCTCTAGTATTTCTATTTGTTCATTTGTTAATTGTGGGAGAGAAATTTTGTGAAAAAAACTTTCTCTCAAATCTAAGGTTCCTGATGTTTTTGTCAGATAAAGGTCTTGAAAAAATTCCCTGAATCTGTTGGTTACTGTATAGGGATCTGTGATGGGATTACCATCTGGTCCTCTCAGAGTAATGACTATTGGGGGTCTATCTTCACTGTGTACTAAGTACGCTAGTAATTTACCCGCTTTTTCCCCATGTTCAAATAATTTTTGTTTGGTAAAGAATAGCTTTTGTCTGGCTTTAGAGAATTGGATTTGGTTTACTATCCTAGATTGCAATTTAAGTCTGGCTGCTATATCTGGGGTGGGGTTGGAGATATATTCCTGCTCAGTGGCATTCAATGCCTCTATTGCCTTGTTAAGTGTGTCAGCAGAGTCTTCCTTTATTTTCTTTATCAAATTGGACAATGTCGTACGTACATATATCTTAAAGGATTCCCAGATTGCTGCAAAAGAACCTGTTTGATTATTGTCCGCAAAATAACGTCCCCAAAGGTTTTGGAGCTCGTCATCTTCCGGCAACAACGACAACCAAAACGGATTGAGACGCCATGGTTTTGTAGGTTTATCTATAGGAACACTCAGGGTAATCCAGTATGGGCTATGGTCAGATAGTAATCTGGGGCAGAAAGCAGCTTCAATGATGCGTGGCGACAATGGGCTCGACACTAGGACAAAATCAATACGTGACATGGAGTTATGGGTGCTGGAGAAACAGGAGTATGCCTTAGTTTGAGGATTCTTAAGGCGCCATGTGTCCACTAGGTGGAAGGCAGAAATCATTTTAGCAAACCTTGTCCTGTCCGTCTCCAGCCCCAAAGATTGCTCCACCTGGAGTCTGTCTAGAGTTGGGCACAAAGTGGTATTGAAATCCCCCAGCCACACTGCTTGTATATTGGGGAATCGTGACATAAAGGAGAAACCTTCTGTTATAACAGTTGTGCAGAATGGGGGTGGGGATGCCTGCCTTTACACGAACACACACACAAACTTTAATGGCATCCCAGTCTTAGTCCGTAGGGTTCAATATTGAGTTGGCCCACCCTTTGCAGCTATAACAGCTTCATCTCTTCTGGGAAGGCTGTCCACAAAGTTTAGGAGTGTGTCTATGGGAATGTTTGACCATTCTTCCAGAAGCCCATTTGTGAGGTCAGGGATTGATGTTGGACAAGGCGGCCTGGCTCACAGTCTCCACTCTAATTCATCCCAAAGGTGTTCTATCGGGCTGAGGTCAAGACTCTGTGCAGGCCAGTCAAGTTCCTCCACCCCAAACCCACTCATCCATGTCTTTATGGATCTTGGTTTGTGCACTGGTCCAAATGATTTGTTAGAGGAGGAATTTTGGTGTGGGGTTGTTTTTCAGGGGTTGGACTTGGCTCCTTAGTTCCAGTGAAGGGAACTCTTAAGGCAGCATACCAAGACATTTTGGACAATTTCATGCTCCCAACTTTGTGGGAACAGTTTGGGGATGACCCCTTCCTGTTCCGACATGAATGCGCACCAGTGCACTAAGCAAGGTCCATAAAGATGCTGATGCTTTAAGAGTTCCCTTCACTGGAACTAAGGGGCCAAGCCCAACCCCTGAAAAACAACCCCACACCATAATCCCCCCTCCACCAAATGATTTGGACCAGTGCACAAACCAAGGCCCATAAAGACATGGATGATTGAGTTTGGGGTGGAGGAACTGGACTGGCCTGCACCTCAACCAGATTTTTTGACCAACCAAGACCAAACACTTTTGGGATGAATTAGAGAGGAGAGGGCGAGCCAGCTCTTCTAGTCCAATATCAGTGCCTGACCTCACAAATGCGCTTCTGGAAGAATGGTCAAACATTCCCATAGACACACTCCTAAACCTTGTGGACAGCCTTCCCAGAAGAGTTGAAGGTGTTATAGCCGCAAAAGGTGGGCCAACTCAATATTGAACCCTACAGCCTAAGACTGGGATGCCATTAAAGTTAATGTGCATGTAAAGGCGGGTGTCCTAATACTTTTGGTAATATAGTGTATATGTGCCCACTACTCCATAGTTTAGGAGTTTCATGTCACCTTGCTCCTCTTTACAGTGCTGGCCGAGCTCTGATTGTTCTTGCCTTGGTTACCAACAATAACAGATATTTATAAAAAGGAAACTGTACTCCAGGCTTAATTTATACATTTCTAAAATGTTGGGGGCAAAAAAAAATCAACTGAATAGCTAGAGTCCCAGTGATGGGGAACCTTGGCACCCAGGATGTTTTGGAACTACAGTTCCCATGATGTTCAGCTAAACTGCAAAGTGCATGAGCATCATGGGAAATGTAGTTCCAAAACATCTGGGGTGCCAAGGTTCTCCATCACTGAGCTAGACCGTTAACTATGAAAAAACACAACTGCAGGCATACAAAGGCCACTAGCAGCACTGGGGTCCTGGGTTCAAATGTTAAGCAGGACACTATCTGGAGCTTGCTTGTTCTTCCTGTGCTTGCGTGGGATTCTTCCAAAACTCCAAAAGACATGATGGTAGGTTAATTAGCTCCTGTTTAACTGGTCCAAGTATGTGGATGTATACAAGAAAGCTTAGGCTGGTAAGCTCAGGGCAGAAAAGACAAGGACTGATGTGAATACAGTAAGCAGAGCTGTGCCAATTGGCATCCCCTGTCACTGGCAGAACAAAAAGGTATTAACCCTATGGTATGGGGGGGGGATATTAGGGGTTGGATTTGGAAGGGGGTATTGGATTAGCGCTAATGCTGAACACAAACTGCATCATAAAATATAAAAAAAAAATACTTTACCCATAGATCAAATTTAAGAGAACACCACTTCACATAAATTCCTGGCCCTCGCCAACTCCAGGCTGAAGCCTTAAAGTAGTGATTATATGGGAAAACTGGGCGGAGTTGGGAACTCTCATGTAGAAATTAGTGATGGAGTTCCCACAACACAAAAAACACAAATCTACTGTGTGACCAGACTCTCACGTAGTCACCTCCCTGGCCTTTGGAATGTACTCACATCCACAAAGAACATAGAAAACTCCCTTCTTAGTGATGAAATGCTGTGAAGAAGCAAATAAATAATACATATACATCAGTTTACAACATTCATGCATTGTGTCCCAAGTTGTGGTCCGGCATTCCCAAAGATGGGGGGGGGGATATGGCATCTTTGGGGCAAAGACAGCAGATACAAGAGTTCATGAGTCCCGGGAGATCCAATGGCCTTGGTACTCCTGCAGATCCTTCTACAGCTGCTGTGAGATTATAGGACATCCACACTCTTCCAGAACCGACTTCTTTCCCTAAATGACTACTCTTGATTACAAAGCAGCAGGGTGATGATGACAAAAGCAAAGCGCATCGGCAGACTTAATATGCCCTGAAATTCCAGTAACTGGAAAATATGGAAATCTGGAAAAAAAAAAAAAAATAGGGGTTAGGTTTGGACAACCGTCCGGGAATTTTTAATTTTTTTTTAACAAAATAATTAAAATGATTTTGTTGGAATCCATTGAGATTTTAACAATTCAATACAGTTTTAGGACATGTTAGCTTCCTTTCTATATGCCAGGTAAATGAAGCAAGTTATAAGGCTGAATTCACACATTTGTGCTTTCCATTGATAGAAATGGCATTACATCTTAATGCACATTAACACACATAATAAAGTATGCAAATCTGTTGTCCTTGCTAAAAGATATGCTTTGCGGCACAGCAATGTAATACTATGCAGCAAGGTCCGCTGCCAGGCATGGTACATGCAGCATTTTTGGTGCACTGGCATCCTATTTATTTTTAATTACCACAAGACACATTAATGCAGCTCAATGGTGTAAATGTGGATTGCAAGGCACCTTGAAGATGCATTTTCATTGATAGAAACTGCAAAGTGCATCAGAAGCGAGGAAGCAGTTAGGAATGTAGCTTAAAAAGTAAAAATAAATAAAAAAACATGTTATACTTACCTGCTCTGTGCAATGGTTTTGCACAGAGCAGCCCCAATCCATCTCCCCTGACTGAGCTCTAGGCCCCCACTCTTCATCTGGTGCCCCCAGGGAAAGCCACTTTCCCTGGGGGCACCTGTGCGGGTTCGCTCCCGAGTTCCATGGCAGTGTCCAGTGACACCCCCCCCAGCTCCCATGTCACAATATTTGACTGACAGCAGCGGGAGCCAGTGGCTCTGGGGGGCAGCTGCAGCTGAGAAGGTTTTTAACCTTCCTGCATAGAATGCACCACTTTAAGCTAAACATTTTACACTTCTTTTTCTGTCCATTGAAGTGGTCATCAATGGTCCTTCTAGATAGAATTTCCTTTCATTTACCAAACTCCAGCCGACTTTTTTTTTTTAGTGCGGAATAGACACTGGGAGAAGATGGCAGCACCCGTGGAAGACAGGAGTGCTGACAGTGCAGGAGGGGATCACTTGCCAGGCAAGTCTACCATATAATGTACATACTGTCAGATTTTGGCTGACTACACAGGAAATGTTTGTTAGAGAGCTTAGCAGCAGAATTGAAACTGGACCAAATCCCTGGGTGTAGCAAATAATTGCTAAGAAAATTAAACTAGGGTTGGCTCCCTTGGGAGTAAGCTACACAAATATCAATGTCGCATGAGGGCACAATGCTCTACTCATGCCATCAAAATTGCTTACATGAGGTTACTTGTGTTAAGGGCCGTACACATGGGCCTGGGGGTGCGCTACCAAGGTAGGCTGCGTGCATCCATAGATACACACAGTGTAGCTCGGCCTCTCCCTATTCACTGAGTTTGACTGATAGCAGTGGGGCTTCATGGATTTCAGTGAAGCCTGTGAGAGCAGGGAGGGAAGAGCTGCAGACAGGCACAGTGCTGGATGGATGTAGGGCTAGTAGAAGTTTTTTTACCTTATTGCATAAAACGCATTAGGGTAAAAAGAAAAAAAAAAAAAAAAAAAAAAACTTGGACTTTAGAACCACTTTAAAAGATGCACGTTAATGCCAGACATTACAACAAAGCATTTTCAGGTCAGTGATGGCATCCTTCATTTTTCTCCTACCTAACAAGCCAGTGGGCTGGGTCACACCATGCCTACACAGGAACGCGCTGTGCGATTCACGCTGCATACAAAAAAAACGCACTCCATTTGCGACCTGCAACGGGTGTCAAGTGCATTGCATTTGCCCACACCAGATCGCAAGGTACTTTTGAACCATGCGATCCGGTTGCAGTACGTTTTAAAAAGTTCTTATATTTATTAAACCTCAGTATACAACGCTCAATTGTGTTATCCTGGTGCGATTATATACTATTAATCAACTTTGTGAAACAAATAAAATGCATCATTCACATAAACTGCTCCACTGCATGAATTAAAAAAAACGAAAAAATCCTCTTTCCTATCTCATTCGTGAACGCAAACATAATAATAATAGTCCACATACAAAGTGTCCAATTGCTCTCCAATGCTGTGGAGTGGAAGGTCACTGGAGGGGAGAAAACAAAAAGTATGAAAAAATGGAACGAAATGGATATATTTATTGGACACTTTATCCCCAGAAGGCCTAAAATATAGGGGAGGTTGATCTAAACTGCTTTATTGCCATAAAAAACAAAAACAAAAAAACATTTAAATAATATATGTGTAGAGGTTTAATAAATAATAGAACATGGATTGTGTTTTACACAGCAGCTGTTACTAGAGAAATCAGGAGTATGTATGTATGTATGTATGTATGTATGTATGTATGTATGTATATTTATACACACACACACATACATACATACATATATACACACACACATACATATATACTCACACACGCGTTTTAAAAATTAGTGCATGCATTATGTGTGGTGCAGTGTTATTTTAGACCACCCAAAATGCTCAAATCACACAGCGAATTCCTGTGCGGCATGGTGTGAACCAGCCCTGAAGCTTTTATTAAGCATCACTGGGTTTCAATAGCAGAGCAATAAATTATGAGGTCAATTTATTTCTGCCCATGCTCATTTATTACAGGACCCCCCCCCCCCAGAAAGCCTGATATTGAGGTTTGTTGGTGTGCAGGGCATATAGCCAGAAGCTTACCTTGTCCTTCAGTTGCTGGCAGAGCTGCAATGACACAGTGAAGAAGACCAACGCGTCGTTCAGCCAGGGCACCAGGCACTCCACTTTATGGACATGACTGATTTCAAATCGCTGGTTGTTCAGTTCGCTGTGGGATGAAGAGCAGAGAAGTGTACGGCTCTGTATAGGAAATGTCTAATTGTTCAGAATACTGGTGTAGAAATAAATGGTATGATGGCTATCGGAAACAGGGGCCAACTGCCATTTCCATTTTCCAATTGGCCGCTAGTGGAGACAGCAGTTTTTCCTTGCCTCTATTCTAAAAAAATGCCAGCTGGAATCTGGTTACAATGGGAAAAAACTAACAAAAAAAACAAACAAACACACATGTAGGACTCAGACATTCATGTTATAGAAGATCTGTGTACTTACAACATTGCTCCTGGATTATGCAGGACAGAACTGCCAGCAGGCCGGAAATTCTGAAAGCAGATGATGGCTGAATTAATATCGGTCAACAAGGATTCAACCACTTCAATACCAGGCACTTTCACCCTCTTCCTGCCCAGGCCAATTTTCAGATGTCACACTTTGAATGACAATTGCGCGGTCATGCAACACTGTACGCAAATTTAATTTTTATCATTGTTTTTACACAAATAGAGCTTTTTGGTGGTATTTAATCACCACTGGGTTTTTTTTTTGCTAAACACAGGACTGAAGAAAAAAAAAAAAAAAAAAAAAAAAAAGAAGGTTTTCTTTGTTTCTTATTTTGCAAATAAGTAATTCTTCTTCACTGATGGCCACTGATTGGGCTGCACTGATAATCGGGGCACTGCACAGGCTATCAGTTTCAGAGCTGCAGGAAGAGAGAATGGACTACATGGGTGCTAATCAGCTTGCTGTCCATTGAAAAACTACAAGTCATCTGCTGTGGTGGCTTGTAGTTCATTCAGTCACAGATCCCTATGAATGAATGATGTGGCTGTGCGAGGCTTCGCCCACATAGCCGCACCAGTTTTAAAATGTGACAGCGGATGCGGGGAGTGGCTTCCCCACCCTGCTGTCAAAAGGTGGGCTGCTGCATTTTAGGAAAAGGAGGATCTGGACAGCCGCACTCCAATAAAAACGCCTTTATTGTATAAAAAATAACAAAAAGTTCAAACCACAGCAGGGTACAGGATAGATTAACTGACGCGTTTCACACCCTCAACAGTGCTTAGTCATGAGAACTGCCCTGTAGCCACATATTCAGCTTCACCTGAATAGGTTATTGTTAAATTTAAAAGCGGTATTAAATCCAAAAGCAAAACATTATATTGCAGCTTACCAATTCTTAGATGTGGTGGCTGCGTTAGTTTCCTTTCATAGGCTTCCCCCCCTCTTCTATATTTGCCTGGTGGTCCAAGCTGTAAGTTTGTTGTTTTCCAGCAGAACAAGCTCTCTTGCAGTTAGGGGGATGAGACAAACCATTTACCACTGACAGGCGTGATTACAATGATGGTTTTACATTAACAGAAAAAACAAAAAAAACTCTATTATCCTAAAAAAAAAAAAACCAAAAAAAAAACAAAAACAAAACAAAAAACAAAAACAAAACACTGTTTGCTGTAACTGCTTAAAAAATATTAGCTGGAGTTTGGCTTTAATGTGTTAGTGTTTTTAAAACTGCTAGTGCATCCGACACTCCTCCCCCCCCCCCCAGACTGACAATGCTGCGGTCCTAAAGTGCCCCCTGAGCTCCTTCATCCAGAGTGGAGGCACTCTAATACAGGAGGAGGTGTTGCCTGGTCAGGTAAAAAAAAATAAAAGCAATGCAGCCACCACATCTAAGGATTGGTAAGCTGCAATATATTACATTTTTGGTTTTAATACCGCTTTAAGACAAGACCCCCCCCCATCCTTTATTTGGCTTCCTAACAAGGCATAGATGTCACCACCAAAACATTCTGAGACATCCTTTAACCAATCGCTTACCTTGGTAGAGTTTGGTTGCAGGGCATGGAGTTGATAAACCAGCAGACACAACTTATTGACATTGACATAGAAATTCAGGAGAATGTCGGGAGGAAGTGCTGGGGTAAACATTTTCTAAGGGGAAGTAAAAATAGAGTTTAGTATAAAAGATCTAAAAACAGGAGATGGGAAGCAGCGACATCAAATGACTCCATTCTGAAAAAGTTAAGCTGGCCTTAGACTGTTAGAACCATAGACGGCTAAAACAGATTCCCTCACCCACACAAAACGAGGTGGATGGAGGAACCCCCCCCCCCCCAAATATTGGGACATTGTATTCTGCCAGTGGCACCTACCACTGTCAGAATACTCAAATTCCAAGCACGTCCCTTCGACAGAAGTCGATAAACCAATTGACTTCTGTCAAGCACAGATAGTCACACACTTAGAAATACAAGTTTTACTGTGCGTTGCCACTATTCACAAATGTATACAGAGTTAGACCTTAAAAGCGATTGTAAAAGTTATTTAACCACTTGCCAGCCCAAGCCAATTCTGGGATTTCACTCCTACATGTAAAAATATTTTTTTTGCTAGATAATTACAGAGAAACATTTTTTTTTTCATAGGGAATAAAATTGCTGTCATTGCAAAATTTTTTTTATGTCACACAGTATTTGCACAGCAATTTTTTTGAAAAAATACACTTTCATGAATTTTCATGCAAGAACACACTAGATAAGCCAATTTTTTTAGTAAAATTTAAAAGGATGACGTTACGCCGAGTAGATAGACACCAAAGATGTGACTCTTTAAAATTGCGCACACTCGTGGAATGGCGCCAAACTGCGTTACTTAAAAATCTCCAAAGGCAACGCTTTACCTTTAACTTAATTTTTTAAAGGTTACCAGTTTAGAGAGTTAGAGGAGAGTCTAGTGCTAGAAATATTGCTCTCGTTCTAACGATCGCAGCAATACCTCCCGTGTGGTTTGAACGCCATTTACATATGCTGACGTGACCTACATACCTTCACGAGGGGACGCCTTAAATATTTTTTTAAATTATTCATTTTATTTAAACATTTTCCCTTTAATTTTATATTTTTTGATCACTTTTATTCCCATTTACAAGGAATGTAAACATCCCTTGTAATAGGAATAGGGCACAACAGGTCCTCTTTACGGAGAGATCTGGGGTCTACAAGTCCCCACATCTCTCCTCTATGCTGGAGAAAGAAAAAAAGAAAAGAAAAGAAAAGAAAAGAGAAAATAAATTATTAAATGGGTTATGGGCCACCTTCAGATGGACATTGGTAATCAAGGAAGTTCACTTCCTATATAACCCCTCATCCTTCCAGGAGCACGTCAGTTTTTGTAGCATAGCAATATACTTAAACTCCATAAAAGAGGGGCGGGACCTCTGTGTCCAATGATGTACTCCAAGAAAAGGATTTTACAGGTAAGCTGTAATAAAAATCCTATTTTCTTTATCGTACATCATGGGACACAGAGCCTTAAGTAATTACTTAATGGCACGTCCCATAGCAATGCTATTTGAGGGGAGGGAGAGATAACCCGCAGGGTACCCCCAGACTTGGACTTCTACTGCTGCCTGTAGTACACTGCGCCCAAAGGCGATATCCTCATACCTCCTTACATCCACCTGATAAAAAACCCCCAAAAAATTTGTGAATGTATGCACTGAAGACCAAGTTGCGGCCTTACAGATCTTAGCCATGGAGGCCTGGTGACGCACTGCCCAAGAAGCACTAACCACTCTGGTAGAGTGCGCCTTAACTTGAAAAGGGGGAATCTTACCCCTTAAATCATAAAAGTTTGAATTATAACTTGCCGAATCTACTTAGCAACAGTGGATTTCGATGCTGTCTGTCCTCTTAGGACCCTCTGGCAGAATAAATAAGACATGGGCCTTAAGAATCTGAGCAGTTGCCTTTAAATAGATTCTCACTGCTCTCACCACATCAAGACAATGTAGTGACTTTTCTTCCCTGGAACATGGTTTTGAAAAAAAAAAAAAAAACAACAATGGCAGGATAATATCTTGGTTCAGGTGAAAACCTGAAAATACTTTTGGCAAAAAGCCTAGACGAGGGCCTAACACCACTCTGTTCTCATGAATAATCCAATATGGCTCTTTTCAAGAAAGAGCAGCCAATTCCAAAAACCTCCTTGCTGAGGATATAGCAACCAAAAAATACCAGCTTCCTTGTCAGACGTACTAAGAATATGCTGTATCGGTTCAAATGGCTGTTTTTGTAACACTGACAAAACAAAATTCAAGTCCCAAGGGTTTAAGGTGATTTAACTGGCGGATTAATCTGCATCACCCCTTGCATAAAAACCCCAGACTAAAGAATGCGTAGCAAGCGGTCTTTGAAATAAGCTCGATAAGGCTGAGACTTGGCCCTTAATAGTACTCAGGGCCAATTTCATCTCTACACCTATTTGTAGGAAGGCAAGAATTTTTCCTATGATAGATCTCTGTGGGTGTCAACCCTTGGATTCACACCAGGAAACATAAGCCCTCCAGACTATATATATCATAGTTCTGGAAGCTGGTTTCCTTGCATTAATCAAAGTAGAGATGACTGGCCCGGAAAGCCCACGTTTCCTCAGAATGTGGGTTTCAATAGTCAGGCCGTTAAATTTAGCGTTCATAAAGTAGGATGGAATATCGGGCCCTGTGAGAGCAGGTCTGGCCTTAGTGGAAGGGACCATGGATCCTCCACTGCCATCTTTACGATTTCTGCATACCATGACCTTCTGGGCCATGCTGGTGCTGCCAGAATTACTGGTTTTCTTTCCAGCTTGATCCTGAAAAGAAGTCGAGGCAGAAATTGAATAGGGGGAAATGCATAGATCAGAGAGAACTGATCCCACGGTATCACCAACGCATCTGTTCTGCATGCGACTGGATCCTTTGTTCTGGACACAAAAGTTAACTAACTTTATGTTGAACTGGACGCTAGAAGATCTACGTCCGGAGTCCCCCATCTTTGACAAACAGCCCGAACATATGTCGGGGTGAAGAAACCATTCCCCTGGGAATAATCTGCTGACGACTTAAGTAGTCCACGTGCCAATCTTCTATTCCCAGAATGAAGACTGCCGATAGAATATGGTTCACCTCTCTCAGTGCTGAGAGACTCTTGGTGCCCCCTTGGTGATTGATATAGGCCACAGCCATGGCATTGACGGATTGATCCTGACAGGACAATCCCTTAACCTGGAAGTCCAGGTCTTTAGAGCCAGACGCACTGCCCGAATCTCTAAGGATGTTGATGGGCAAGTCTCTTTCGGTCCTTGAACAGTTGTCTACTTTTTTTTTACTCTTTTATTTTGATGCTTTTTCAAACATATAAATACGCCGCCTCTCAAGAGGCTAATACAATTCAAACAAAAAAAAAAAAAAAACAACCATATTTACATCACCTCACCAGTTCTCGAAATTGGTTACCTATCTATACCTTATTGGAAGCCATTACTATTTACTCAGCCTCTTTCAAAAGATAGAGGGAGCGATTTATTATACAGCATTTAGGGAAATTGTCCCCTATAAAAAGGGACAATGAAAAATGTATGTACTACCCTGAACATGATTCCATGCCCTCTGTTAGTACTGTTTCCCTTTTCTTCCACCCCTCCCTCTCCCCCCCCCCCCCCCATGCATTATAAACCTTCCTCTCTATACACATTATTCATTATATGTGGTCATTAAGTATAGTGTTTTATTCCTTTCTTTCTCCCTCACCTTTCCCCCCAGTCCTCTCCGCACCCCTCTCTACAGCTCCTACTCCACATTTTTTTTTGGTATATTCTCTATTCTCCTTTATAGTGGGCACCCTAATGAGCCCCCAGGTGTCAGTTTCCCCCTCACAAAGAATGTCGCAATTATTTTTGTTACATAGAGCTTATTACACTCCAAAGAAGCTTTTTAGGTATGGATATAGAGCGGATGATAAATGCCCAAGGTTTCAAGGAAAAGGTGACTTAATCCATATGATGTGGAGGTTCCCAAAGCTATTCAGGTACTAGGAATGATATACTTGAGGAAATTAATAGGACCTTTGGGATTAAGCTGGAGATGGATGCTACATTAAGTTTGCTAAGGAAAATAGAGCTGAACAATATATCTAAAAATATCAAAATGACAGTAACAAGATGTCTATTCCAAGCACGAAAGATAATTGCCCAAAATTGGCAATCCGCAAGGCCCCCTACATTGGAAGAATGGGGTAAGGTAATGGACGCCAATGTATGGAGGGAAAAAGTGGTATTTACAAGGCTGAAGAATTTGGATACATTCTTAAACATGTGGAAGCCCTGGTTGGATAAAATAGGGTGCCCACTATAAAGGAGAACAGTTGTCTACTTTAGTACTGCTCCCCAGCCTGAAAGGCTGGCATCTGTCGTTACCACTTTCCAGATAACAGGTCTGAAGGATTTTCCTTTCGGCTGATTCTGGTTAGTAACCCCCAATTGAGACTTTGGGACACCCTTGGGGACAGCCGTATCGGCAAGTCCAAAAGCTTGGATCGTCTTGTTAGCAGATTGAGACTGTTGCAAAACCGTATTCTAATGGAACTGGGCATAGGGGACTGCTTCAAATGAAGCCACCATCCTAACAACCTCATACAAAAGGTGAATGGAGGGATCTCCTTTTGACCTGGCCATCCGCACCAACTCTCTTATGGAGTTGTCTTTTGCCTGGGCAAGAACACCCCTTTTTCTGGGCTGTATCTATGATCAGACCCAAATACTCCAACTTTTTTAGTGGTTTTAACCACTTCAATACCAGGCACTTATGCACCTTCCCGCCCAGACCAATTTTCAGCTTTCAGCGCTCTCACACTTTGAATGACAATTACTCAGTCATGCTACACTGTATCCAAACAAAATGTTTATCATTTTCTTCTCACAAATAGAGCTTTCTTTTGGTGGTATTTAATCACCACTGGGTTTTTCATTTTTTGCGATATAAGCAAAAAAACCGCGAAAATTTTGAAAAAAACTTACTTTTTTTTAGTTTCTATTGTAAAATTTTGCAAACAAGTCATTTTTCTTCATAAATTTGTGCCAAAATGTATACTGCTACATATCTTTGGTAAAAATAACCCAAATTAATGTATATTATTTGGTCTTTGTGAAAGTTATAGAGTCTACAAACTATGGTGCCAATCACTGAAAATTGATCACAACTGATGTACTATCTCACCTGAAGGCCTATCTCATTTCTTGAGACACTAACAAGCCAGGAAAGTACAAATACCCCCCAAATGACCCCTTTTTGGAAAGTAGACAGTCCAATGTATTTACTAAGAGGCATGGTGAACTTTTTGAAGCTGTAATTTTTTCCCACAATTCTTGGGAAAATTAAGATTTTTTTTTTTTTTTTTTTTTTTTACACAAACTGGTCATATTAACAGGTTATTTCTCTCACACAGCATATGCATAATTGCAACTACACCCCAAAATACATTCTGCTACTCCTCCTGAGTATAGCGATACCACATGTGTGAGACTTTTACACAGCCTGGCCACATACAAAAGGACCAACACTGAAGTAGCACTTTCATGCGTTTTACAAGCATAAATTGCACATATCCTTTCTCAACCACCTATTACACTTTTGAAGGTCCTGGAGCACCAGGACAATTGAATTGTCCACAAAATGACCCCATTTTGGAAAGCACACACCCCAACGTATAATCTATGAGGCATAATGAGTCTTTTGAACGGTTCATTTTTTTCCAGAAGTTTTTGGAAAATGTGGAAAAAAAATGAAAATGCATTTTTTTTTACACAAAGTTGTCCATTTATAAGATATTTCTAACACATAGCATGTACATAGCAAAAATGACACCCCAAAATGCATTCCTCTACTCCTCCTGAGTATGGCGATACCACATGTGTGAGGCTTTTACACAGCCTGGCCACATACAAAGGCCCAACATTGAAGTAGCACTTTCATGCGTTTTACAAGCATAAATTGCACATATCCTTTCTCAACCACCTATTACAGTTTTGAAGGCCCTGGAGCACCAGAACAATGGAATTATCCACAAAATGACCCCATTTTGGAAAGCACATACCCCAACGTATAATCTGTGAGGCATAATGAGTCTTTTGAAGGGTTCATTTTTTTCCAGAAGGTTTTGAAAAAAGTGAAAAAAAAATGAAAATGCATTTTTTTTTACACAAAGTTGTCCATTTATAAGATATTTCTAACACATAGCATGTACATAGCAAAAATGACACCCCAAAATGCATTCCTCTACTCCTCCTGAGTATAGCGATACCACATGTGTGAGACTTTTACACAGCCTGGCCACATACAAAGGGCCAACACTGAAGTAGCACTTTCAGGCGTTCTACAAGCATAAATTGCACATATCCTTTCTCAACCACCTATTACACTTTTGAAGGCGCTGGAGCGCCAGGACAATTGAATTGTCCACAAAATGACCCCATTTTGGAAAGCACACACCCCAACATATAATCTGTGAGGCATAATGAGTCTTTTGAAGGGTTCATTTTTTTCCAGAAGGTTTTGAAAAAAGTGAAAAAAAAATGAAAATGCATTTTTTTTTACACAAAGTTTTCCATTTAAAACATATTTCTAACACATAGCATGTATATAGCAAAAATGACACCCCAAAATGCATTCCTCTACTCCTGAGTATGGCGATACCACATGTGTGAGGCTTTTACACAGCCTGGCCACATACAAAGGCCCAAGATTGAAGTAGCACTTTCGTGCGTTTTACAAGCATAAATTGCACATATCCTTTCTCAACCACCTATTACAGTTTTGAAGGCCCTGGAGCACCAGAACAATGGAATTATCCACAAAATGACCCCATTTTGGAAAGCACACACCCCAACGTATAATCTATGAGGCATAATGAGTCTTTTGAAGGGTTCATTTTTTTCCAGAAGTTTTTGGAAAATGTGGAAAAAAATGAAAATGCATTTTGTTTACACAAAGTTGTCCATTTATAAGATATCTATAACGCATAGCATGTACATAGCAAAAATGACACCCCAAAATACATTCTGCTACTCCTCCTGAGTATGGCGATACCACATGTTTGAGACTTTTTCACAGCCTGGCCACATACAGAGGCCCAAAATCCAAGTAGCACCTCCAGGCATTCTAGCAGCATTAATTACACATATCATTTTCTGACTACCGATCACATTTTTGCAGGCCCTTCATATTTCTAACACATAGCAGGTACATACCAAATAACAAAAGATTACCTGTGGTTTTAGAAGTGCAGTGGTCCACAGAGGAGAGCATCGGTCCAGGCAGCAGGCAGGAATGAGGTCAGCGACAGCAAAAGCAATCATCCAGGCAGCAGGCAGGAATACTGTCCATAGTTCATACAGGCAGAGATACTGTCAGCACAGCCAGAGCACAGCCAGAGCACAGCCAAAGCACAGCCAGAGCACAGCCAGAGCACAGGTCCAGGTAGCAGGCAGAGGTGTCCCAGCAGAAATACTGTCCAAAGTCAGTAGAGGCAGCAGGCAGATATATGGTCAACACAGCCAAAGTATTGGTCCAAACAGCAGGAAGAAACATGGTCCATAATGTCATGGGTCTTTACAGGCAGCAATATGGTCAGCACAGCCAAAGTATTGGTCCGGGCAGCAGAAAGGACCATCAAGCTTAGGGCCAGGGGGACAGGGGTAGAGGCTTCTCCCACCCAAATCGCTTTGAAGCCTCCGGGCAACCAGACCCTGTTCTTGGAGCACAGAAAACGAAAAACTGGTTTTCTCTACTCAGAACGCTATTCTGAAGCCCCTCACATATGTGAGACCCCTGTGTACTAAAGTAGATGGCCAAAAGATCAGTCCAAGTGGCAGGCAAAAACATGGTCGATTTAACAGGCCAAGGTCGGTACACGTGGAAGTCAGAAACGTGGTTTAAATCGGCAGGCAGAGGCATCGTCGGTAAACAGGCTAAGGTTGGTACACGTGCAAGTCAGAAACGTGGTTTAAATCGGCAGGCAGAGGCATCGTCGGTAAACAGGCTGAGGTTGGTACACATGCAAGTCAGAAACGTGCAGAAACGGCAAGCAAAGACATCGTCGGTAAACAGGCCAGGGTCAGTTAATTAACATGGTAGCAGGCAAATGGGGAAATGGCAGTCTGGTAATAATACAGGGAACTAATATTGGATTAATGCATGATACTTTCTGAAGCAATCTCCGATGCACAGGCCAGGTTGGGAGGGACAATCGGGACAATAATAGCTGGAATCTCTTCTTACTCCTCCTCTGCTGCATACACGGCATTTTTTTTGGCGTCTTCTTCCAGATTCTGTGGGGGGAATGCTATAGGGAAGGTGTTGCTCGTGAAGCCTACTCACAGCATCCGAGCGAATGCTTCCTGGGGCGGGACCTTGTGGGTAAATGAGGGCAGTGACGATCGATTCAAAATACTTGAGGTAGGTGACTTGGTTTTGAGTTGCTTTTTGGTAGCAGACAAACGAATTATAAAGGGCCATGTGAAAAATGTGAAAGGCAACTTTCTTGTACCAGTAACGGGACTTTCTGTTTGATAAGTAGGGCTGTAGCATTTGATCGTTTAAATCCACCCCCCCCATATACATATTGTAGTCGTGGACACATTCGGGCTTTACAGTGGGGCCGCGTCTTCTTTGGATCTCCACCACGGTGTCATCGTGGATGGTAGAGAGCATGTGGACATCTTTCTTGTCCCTCCACTTCATGGCCAACACCTCCTCGTTCCTCATGAATGCCGATTCTCCCTTTCTTAATTTTTTTGCTAGCAGATTTTTTGGGAATCCCTTACGGTTTTTTTTGAAGGTACCACAGGCCGGGGTTTTTTTATTGTAAAGGTGACGAAAAAGGGGCAGGCTGGTATAGTAGTTGTCGACATATAAATGGTATCCTTTGTCGAATAGGGGGTATGCCAGCTCCCAGACAATTTTTCCGCTGGTTCCAATATATGTGGGGCAATCATGGGGCTGGAGCTGGGAATCTTTGCCTTCGTAGATCCGGAATGTGAAGACATATCCAGTGGCTCGATCGCACAATTTATTTAACTTCACCCCATACCTGGATCTCTTGCTTGGTATATACTGCTTGAAGTGCAGTCGGCCAGTGAAATGTATGAGGGACTCGTCCACACAAATTTTTTGGTCTGGGATGAAAACTTCTTTGAATCGCTGGGAAAAGGAATTGATTAGGGGGCGTATCTTGAACAATTTGTCATGGTTGGGATGATCTCGGGGAGGGCACTGGGAATTGTCACAGAAGTGGAGAAAACGCATAATCATGTCGTATCTTGTCCTGGACATGACAGCGGAATATATGGGCATGTGTTGGATGGGGTGGGTGGACCAATATGCATGGGCTTCATTCTTTTTTGTAAGCCCCATATTGAATGTTAGGCCCAAAAACTTTTTAAATTCATCCAGTGTGACACATCGCCACTGGAACATGCGTGCGTAGGAAGAATTGGGGTTGGCAGCAATAAATTGGGATGCATATAAATTAGTTTGATCCACCATATCCTGTAGAAAATCTTGGGGGAAAAATAAAGAAAAATAATCGAATTCAGAAAAATTCGTAGTGTCGGGCTGCACACCTGGCTGTGCGGTGAAAGGGGGGATGATAGCAGGTCTTGAGTTGGCAGGCAACCATAAGGGGTTTGCCAGGGCATCGGGAAGGTAGGACTGGGGCGGGGTTCTTCGGGTTGGGCGGGTAATTCCAGTGCTTGTACTGGGCTCCTCTTCCTCTTCCTGGGGTCTGGCGCTGCTGGTGGTAATTCCAGTGCTTGTATTGGGCTCCTCTTCCTCTTCCTGGGGTCTGGTGCTGCTGGTGGTGGGCAGATCTCCTGATCTTGGTCCTGATCTCGGTCCTGATCTCAATCTTTTGGGAGGGACGGTTTCCTCCGCGGACTCGGACTCTGATCCACTATCCTCCACTGGCTCGTATTCCGAACCAGATGATGTGAGCTCCCCGCTGCTCCCATCATCCGACATTGCAAGAATCTCATATGCCTCCTCAGGTGTGTAAAACCTTTGTGACATTATGGCAATTCTTATTGGCAGGCCTGTGTGGTGGTACAGATGGTGGTATGGGTGGTGGTACCGATGGAGGTACGGGTGGTGGTGGTGGTGGCGGCGGTACGGGTGGTGGTGGTATCGATGGCGGTACAGGTGGTGGTGGTGGTACTGGTGGTGATTGTGGTACCTGTACAGGTGGTGGTGGCAGTACCGGTGGCGGTACGGGTGGTGGTTGTACCGATGGCGGTACAGGTGGTGGTGGCGGTACAGGTGGTGGTGGCGGTACAGGTGGTGGTGGCGGTACCGGTGGCGGTACAGGTGGTGGTACAGGTGGTGATTGTGGTACCTGTACAGGTGGTGGTGGCAGTACCGGTGGCGGTACGGGTGGTGGTGGTACCGATGGCGGTACAGGTGGTGGTGGCGGTACAGGTGGTGGTGGCGGTACCGGTGGCGGTACAGGTGGTGGTGGTACCAATGGCAGTACGGGTGGTAGTAGCGGTACAGGTGGTGATGGCGGTACAGGTGGCTGTATGGGTGGTGGTGGCACCGATGGCGGTACTGACGGTGGTACGGTTGGTGGTGGTACCGATGGCGGCACTAGTGGCGATACTGGTAGCGGCCTGTGTGGCAGTATAGATGGTGGGCCTGATGGAGGTACTAGTGGCGTTACTGGTGGTGGTACCGATGGCGGTACTGGTAGCCTGTGTGGCGGTACCGATGGCGGTACTGGTAGCCTGTGTGGCGGTACCGATGGCGGTGGGCCTGTGACAGATGGGCTGACTGACAGATGGGCTGACTGACAGATGGGCTGACTGACAGATGGGCTGACTGACAGATGGGCTGATTGACAGATGGGCTGATTGACAGATGGGCTGATTGACAGATGGGCTGATTGACAGATGGGCTGATTGGCTGGGCTGTGTGACAGGTCCTCTTTATTGGGGGGGGCCGTGTTGTGCACAGTACAGTACAAACAGTCTGACAACTGACAGACACTGAATAACTCACTGATCCCTGCTCTCTCCTCTCACGATCGGTGTGTGAGGAGAGAGCAGGGATCAGATAGTAACAGCTAGTTTTTTGTTTACATTTGTGACAGGCTGTGATTGGACACAGCCTGTCACCTGGTAAACAGCCAATTTCATTGGCTGTTTACCGATCGGGGAAGCGCTGTGTCCAAGGGACACTCGCCTTCCTCGATCACAACACTGGATGCTTTCGGCGGCGCGCAGGGAGCGCGCCGCCGAGTTTATTGTGACAGGTGATCGGCTGTGACTTTGACACAGCCGATCACGGGGTAAACAGCCAATAGAATTGGCTGTTTACCTAGATCGGGGAAGCGCTGTGTCCGAGGGACACGCGCCGCCGATCGCCGCGCTGCGCGCTCCCGCGGGCACGCGCCGGCATGTTATCCTGCTGGACGTCATATGACGCCCAGTCAGGATAACGCAACCACTTCCCGGACGTCAATATGCTATTGACCGGGCGGGAAGTGGTTAAGGGAGACTTCACTAGGTTGAGAACGCAACCCAGACTTTTCCAGTTAACTGGACAAGAATATTTAAAAACCGTGCTAAAGAAACAAAAAAAACTAAACTAAAAAGGTGATGGCAAAGTGTTTAGCAACTATCCATCATATTGGAAGCCGCAATTAATATGTACAACATCAACACACACATAAGTAGGAAAATTATAAAAATCGCGCTACCCAAAACTAAACCAAAATCTATATATAGTGATATATGAATATGAGCCAAAAGCAATATACAAACAAATAGTAAAATTAATAAACAGTGCAGATAATACGGACGTCAAAATAAAATAAATGTTTGACATCAACAAGTACTTAATAATCAATGCATAATGTGATGTGTTATACACCAGTGAGTAGTAAATTTAAAGTCCATCAATGAGTGAACAAACTGTGAATGAATTCTTGTCTCCGAATGTTGAGTGAAATCCACCACCACAATCAACAGGAATGCGCTCTTACCAGAATACCATGATCCCCCATCACAGAGGATCAGGGAAAGCGTGTGTTATATTATCAGCTTCGTGGAACAGCAGGCAAATTCCAGATGGTGGGGGGGGGGTCACTTCTCAACAGCTCGGTTCAGCAAGGCAATACCACAGTGCATATAAGAGAATAATGCTCCAATAGTGTAAAACCAATAACTAATTTTATTTAAAAAAAGGTAACGCACAATGGTGGATGTAAAAACTCAGAAAGTCTGTTGCGCCGGCAC
This sequence comes from Lithobates clamitans, assembly GCA_037952925.1. Taxonomy (NCBI): domain Eukaryota; kingdom Metazoa; phylum Chordata; class Amphibia; order Anura; family Ranidae; genus Lithobates; species Lithobates clamitans. The sequence goes on from JBBGZY010001792.1 coordinate 1,882,174, forward strand.
AAGCAGACAGCCCGTTCCTACTGGATTCACGAATGACGTGATGAGGTGACGTCAGCGCGTTGCTCTGCCCTACGCGTTTCGTAATAACTTACGTCATCCAGGGGCACGGGCGGCGCGCTGTGTCATCTCTTTAAATACAAACAGGGAGCGTATCAAGCCTCGTTCTGAGCCGACACATGGACATTATTATTGAGTACTTATTGATGTCAAACATTTATTTTATATTGACGTCCGTATTATCTGCGCTGTTTAAAAATTTTACTATTTGTTTGTATATTGCTTTTGGCTCACATTCATATATCACTATATAGATTTTGGTTAGCGCGATTTCTATAATTTTCCAGTTTACTGGTTGTAATGCGTACACCTTACTCCGAACACAGGAGAGATAGAGAGATAATATATTTTCCTCCTTGTAGGATAGAAACTCCCTAGAAAGGAGCGAATCTTCAGAACTGATTTAGATTCATTTAGTTCTAGAATGGATCTGTTGAATTTCTGCGTGGATCTGTACATGTACAGGAAACGCATGAAAAAGGCAGTGAAGGTTTTAAGGAACCTAAGAAAAAACAGAACTATCAGCTGACTCTACTAGAGGCAGCGAGAAAGAGGCACGAATCATCTCTGTAAGAGATTTGTACCAGCAATTTCTCAGATTGCAAGACTGAAAAAAGGTTTAACTCCAGTTGTCTCCTCCGCAGAGCAGTAATCTGTTTGCCTTTCTTTCCTGATCACCTGAGGGCAACCCTTCATCCTCTACCCACTGTGAGGGAGGGGGATCTAACACGCTTCCTATCCTTGGATAGTGGATGCCGTTAAAGTCGCTGTTTTCCTTCTAGGCCCTGCAGGGCGGAGGAGAAACGCATTTTCAATCATGTATACAGGGGCTGAATGGTATTCTCCTCTAGAGTCTGACGGTGGAGGCCATCGCCACTGCCTAGAGGTAGCTGCCCCGACGCAGGGGAAGGAGTCCGTTTTAAATAAAAGGACGTTTATACCTTCTTTTTGGCCAAAAGAGTACCTTCCTGCTAGAAATCATTTGGATGTATTTGACCAAATTCTCCCCAAATAGTTGCTCCCCATGAAAGGGGAAACTAGTCAGAAGCTTTTTTGCAAGATGCTTAGGCTGACCAACCCTTTAACCACAGGGTCCTACTCATGTGTATTAGCACAAGCGCAAAGTGGAACACTTGGTGGATAGAGTCCCTTTATGGCATCTATGGCAAAACATAGCACCCTTGGTAGTTTGGCTACTCATGGGCCTGTTGTGCAGGGACCTCCCCCAAGGGCCTCTTGAACTGGTCCTTTTAGGGGCCGACAGGTGCCTATTGCAGCGATTGCAGACTGGGAACGGGGAAAGAGAGGATTTTAACAAAAAAAACAAAAAACGACTTCTTATCTTTAAGAAGTTGTGCATTGTCTACTGGACAAGTTATGCTGGAAATCGCAGCACCCATACTTTCCATCTTTTGTGAATTTCTCCTCCACGGAATAGAGAACTGAGAAACTCTTTGGAGGGAAAAAATGCTTATTCGGATGATCCCATTCAGCATAAATAAGCTTTTCTAGTAATGTATGAAAAAGCTGAAAGGTTTTAAAGAGGAAGTAAACCCTGATGAGTTTACTTCCTCTTTGTTTCCCTGCAAAGGTAAAGCATAATGGGCTACTATGCATCACATAGTAGCCCATTATGTGTCACTTACCTGACACAGGAGCCTGCGATGTCACCGCTGTCTCCTCTGCTATTAAGCGTCCATCTTCTTTCCGGGTATCGTGGCCCCCGGTGCTGTGATTGGCCACAGCCGCGATTACGTCACTCCCGCGCATGCGCACGGGAGCCACCACTAACGGCATATCACCGTTAGCAACTGCATGCTCAGTGCGCCGCTGTCTACAGCGCATGCGCCGTAGACAGTGGTGCCTGTCTTTTTGAAAATCTCTCCTAAACCGTGTAGGTTTAGGAGATATTTCTTGGACCTACAGGTAAGCCTTAATCTAGGCTTACCTGTAGGTCAAAGTGGTCTGTAAGGGTTTACAACCACTTTAAAGAACCCAAGGAAGGGACCGAACTTTCAGCTGACTCTGTTAAGGGTAGCATGAAAGTGGCATGAACCATCTCCGTAAGAGAGTTTGTACCATCAATCTCTCAGATTGCGAGGTTGCATAAGGTTCATCAATTGTTTCCTCCGCAGAGGAAAAAAAATTGGCGTGATCGCCCGAGGGCAATATCTCATCCTGTGCCCACTGCTCCCTTGTAAAGGGATTGAGGTGAGGAAGGGGGGGGGGGGGGGGATCTAGCACGCTTCCTATGCCCTTGGATGAAGGATGCGATTACAGCTGCTAATCTTCATTCTAAGCCTTGCAAGGCAGAAGAAAATGCATCTTCAGTCACGTATACAGGAACTGAAGTGTGAAAAGCAGTTGCACCACCAATCGGTTCCAAAGACTCACCCCGGCTTGCCTTGTCAGGCATCTCCAGAGAGGATGACAGTGTGGAGGCATGACTGGAGTTCCCAGCGCCTGTGGGTGAAACTTTTGGTGCCTTAGTAGTAACCTTGGAAGCCATAGTGCTAAGCACAAAAGCAGAGGTACTCTAAGAACTGTTCTATTTGCTGAGCAATAGTAGGAAAAACAATGACAGCATAGATTAAACTAATGCTAAACAATAATGTCTTTTCCTGTACTGACAATGCCTGTGTAAACCCCTCACATGCTCCAGTGTTCCGGTGTCCTGTGGCAGCCTTGCTTCAGCTGCTCTAGTAGACAGCTTTGTGTTCTCGGTGTATTAGCTTTAAAGCCCCTCAGGCGTGAACCTGATTGTTTGTGCGCTGTGTGCTTTCTTAGGACGCCGAGTCCGCACACGGTGCCGTTGTTTAAGGCCACGCCCCTTGCCCGACCCTCCCTCCTCCAATGAAAATTGTCAGCCTCATGCGAACGGCTTTGGACACAGCCAGAAAGAAGAAAGGAGGCTGCAGTCGCCAAGCGGTGTGTCTCCTGATCACCCCCTCGCTTTACACTTTATTACAACTAAATGCTTTTTTAGCTAAAAAAGTCATCCCGTACCCCATGGGGGGGGGGGGGGATACTCAGTAGTTTAGCTTTTTAGTGTTTATCACACTGTTTTATAAGCATGTATAATACTGTTATAAATAAATGTACATAGTACCTGTACCCCCAGCCACTCAGTTTCCCCAATTGGGGGGAGAGGAGAACCCCCCCTCCAGCTGCAAGGACACACGCTTGTTTGTAGCACAGATTCAACAGGGTACACACTTTCTTACTCCCTCTAGAGGAGTCTTAAAGGCATTACAACATATATGTTAAAAGGAAAGTCAAAAGTTTGACTTTGCAGTTCCTAAGCTTTTCTCCTACCTTTTCCTCGCTGCAGAATACTGCTGTAAACAGACAGATCCAAATTTCACCCATCACGGCAGGCAGCATAATTAAACCATCAAAGACCAGGTCCCTTTTATTAGGGGTTCCACTCCTTTGGACCTGTATAGCACCCCTCAGGACAACTTTAGGTAATGTAGCAAGACCAAAAAGAGTCCTGGTTCCTAGGGTCCAGCTCTCAAAGAGAAGCGTTGCAGGCAAAACCTTGTTCTATGCGAGGCCTGGGTACCATCCCGTGGCCGCAGTGGCATGGATGGATACGGTTGTGGAGGCTTTTTGAATCCAGCATGGATCCCTCCTGGAGCTCCTCAGAGCACATCGTCACTCGTAACCAACACCTTAGACACTGGCGAAAAATACTGATGTGCTCCTGGAAGGAGGAGGGGTTATTTAGGGAGTGAACTTCCTTGATTGGGTATACCAGTGTCAACACCTGAAGGTGGCCCATAAGCCATTAAGTAATTACTTAAGGCTCTGTGTCCCATGATGTACGATAAAGAAATGGCAATGTTTACATCTGTCAGCGCTGGAAGTGATGTCATTACATCGCTTCCAGCCTATGTGGGTCATAGAGCTGGCCGTGGCAGCTCTATAGTAAACCACCAATGGAAGCACCGGAGGGCAGCTGCTAAGATAGCTTTTACATGGGAGGGAATCACCGGCTGAAAAAAAAAAAAAAAAAAAAAAAGAAAATTACTGGATGATGCCTTTGATCTCATGACATCCTACAAGCGGGAAGTGGTTAACATGTCATACTTACCTGTACTGTGCAATGGCTTTGCACAAGAGCAGCCCCAATCCTCCACTTACGGGGTCTCCAGCAGGCGCTCCGGGCTCCTCCTCTTCTCTGTGTATCCCCATAGGAGGCTGCTCCCTATGGTGGCACACGTGCAGGCTCGATCCCAAGCTGTGCTATGGGTGTCCAATGACACACACAGTGCAGCTTGGCACCCCCCCCCCCACTCCTTTGTCACTGGATTTGATTAACAGCAGCAGCAGCCAATGGCTCTAGCTGCTCTCACTGAGTCCAGTGAGGACGGAGAGAGTGAGCGAAGCGCCACTGTTAAGCGCATTGCTGGCTCAAGATCGGGCTCCGGTAAGTATCTGTGGGGTCTGGAGAGAGGAGCTGAGAATATAAATATTTTACCCTAATGCTGAGAATGCATTAAGGTAAAAATACCTTCAGCCTTTAAAACCACTTTAATCTACTAAACTGTAAATGAGTTTCAGATCGCTCCAAAATAAATAAGATGACTTATTAAGTGGACGATGGTTCTTACCGTCAGCCCGATAGTAGCGACTTCTGGCAGTGTCATGGTCGCCGGGGTTGTGAGGCGATTCCGGGCTCGGGTTAACTGTAGCATCACAGCATCCATTAGCTGTAAAATAAATTCCATAAACCAAATCATATGTTAAGTAGCAGAAGGATTCAAGCTACCAAGCAAGATGGCTGCCAACATACCAAGATTACATACTTTTTTTTTTTACTCTCTTCTGCAGTGGGGATAATTTCAGTGCATTGTATTGTCAGCCTATAGATTATGCAACTTGCTTTCCTTCCATCACGGGTGGGAGGAAAGAAAATTGCTCGATTCCCCCCCATCAATGGTCAGTGTTGATGGGGGAAATCCCTGATCCATCCCTGCAGGCAGAACACAATGATGACTGCTGGCTGCTGTAGTCCCCCAGATAATTCCCCAGCGTTTTACCTTCAGTACCTCGGACCCGGTCTGGAAGGTGTAATTCTCACCCCGATTGGTGAGCAGATAAATTGCCTGATTCACGTGGTTCCTGGCATCCTGGATCTGATACAGAGAGAACATCTCAAAGTGTGTGTCAGGGCAAAATAAAAAAACAAAAAACACATAAGCAGAACGTCTCTGCAACGCGTGCATATTTCTTCATGCTTTATCCCTTTAAGACCTGCTAGTACAGAAAAAGACCTGTTGATCTGGCAGAAATGCATTCCGCTCCCAAGTTCTAAGCTGACAAAACAGAAATTCTGTGGACCGAGTCTTTTGTTAAACAACTTAAAATGGCTAGAAAGAAAAACAGTTTTTTTTATTCTATGCATTAAGATAAAAAGCCTGGTGTGTAGCAGCCCCCTAATACTTACCTGAGCCCCCTCCCTGCCCAGCAATGTCAATGAGTGTCTCAGCCGTCCAATATACTCCTTCCTGATTGTCCTGAGACACAGCAGCGGCGCCATTAGCTCCTGCTGCTGTCAGCCAAAGTCAGGTGGCAGGGCCAGGTCAGGGCTCCATGTCTGAACGGACACAGGGAGCTGTAACTCGGCTCGGGTGCCCCCATAGAAAGCTGCTTGCTGTGGGGGCACTGAACAGGAGGGAGGGGCCAGGAGCACAGAAGAGGGACCTGAGAAGAGGAGGATCTGGGCTGCTCTGTGCAAAACCAATTGCAAAGAGAAGGCAAGTATAGCATGATTTTTTTTTTTTTTCCTGTAAAAATAACAAACACACGAGCCTTTAATATCACTTTAAATCCCCTCCCACTCTTCTAGTCTCTACAATCTAGAAACCGTTCTGTAATCCCAGGCTGAGAACTAGGAGGGCCAATTCGATAAAAATAAAAAGAAGTAGTGTATAAAAAAAGGACAGCCATGAATTTGGCAGTATTTTTTGCTCTTATTGAACAGACCTAAAAAGTAAAAAATAAAAAATGAAGGGATCTGGACTTTTTCTCGGGTAGGTCACGACACATTACAATCTGATTGTACAATCTCCTTTAGATCTACCATCAACTATCTAGTGCAAGAGACTGCCTGATTCAATAAAAAAAAAAAAAAAACACCATCTCTTATGTACATTTGCCCACTGACAAAGAAATGATCAATTTATCATTTTAATGGTAGGTTTATTTTAACAGTGAGAGACAGAGCAAACAAAAGTATCCAGAAAAATGCATTTCAAAAAAGTTACAAATGGATTAGCATTTTAATGAGTGAAATAAGTATTTGACCCCCTTCGCAAAAAATGACTTAGTACTTGGTGACAAAACCCTTGTTGGCAAATCACAGAGGTCAGACATTTCTTGTAGTTGGCCACCAGGTTTTCACACATCTCAGGAGGGATTTTGTCCCACTCCTCTTTGCAGATCCTCTCCAAGTCATTAAGATTTCGAGGTTGACGTTTGGTAACTCGAACCTTCAGCTCCCTCCACATATTTTCTATGGGCTTAAGGTCTGGAGACTGACTTAGCCACTCAAGGACCTTACTGTGCTTCTTCTTTAGCCACTCCTTTGTTGCCTTGGCTGTGTGTTTTGGGTCATTGTCATGCTGGAATACCCATCTACAACCCATTTTCAATGCCCTGGCTGAGGGAAGGAGGTTTCACCCAAGATTTAATGGTACATGGCCTTGTCCATCGTCCCTTTGATGAGGTGAAGTTGTCCTGTCCCCCAGAAAAACACCCCTAAAGCTGAATGTTTCCACCTCCATATTTGACGGTGGGGATGGTGTTCTTGGGGGTCATAGGCAGCATTCCTCCTCCTCCAAACACAGCAAGTTGAGTTGATGCCAAAGAGCTTGATTTTGGTCTCATCTGACCACAACACTTTCACCCAGTTCTCCTCCGAATAATTCAGATGTTCATTAGCAAATGTCAGAGGGGCCTGTGCATGTGCTTTCTTAAGCAGGGGGACCTTGTGGGCACTGCAGGATTCCAGTCCTTCACGACATAGCGTGTTGCCAATTGTTTTCTTGATGACTATGGTCCCAGCTTTCTTTAGATCATAGTCAAGATTCTCCTGTAGTTCTGGGCCGATTGCTCACTGTTCCCATGATCATTGAAACTCCACGAGGTGAGATCTTGCATGGAGCCCCAGACTGAGGGAGATTGACTGTTATTTTGTGTTTCTTCCATTTGCAAATAATCGCACCAACTGTTGTCACCCTCTCACCAAGCTGCTTGGCAGTGGTTTTGTAGCCCATTCCTGCGTTGTGTAGGTCTACAATCTTGTCCCTGACATTTTTGGACAGCTCTTTGGTCTTGGCCATGGTGGGGAGATTGGAATCTGAAACAGTGATTGCTCCTGTGGACAGGTTGCTTTTATACAGGTAACAAGCTGAGATTAGAAGCACTCCCTTTAAGAGAGTGCTCCTAATCTCAGCTCGTTACTTGTATAGAACACACCTGGGAGCCAGAAATCTTGCTTATTGATAGGGGATTTAAAACTTATTTCACTCATTAAAATGCAAATCAATTCATACATTTTTTGAAATGCATTTTTCTGGATATTTTTGTTGTTATTCTGTCTCTCACTGTTAAAATAAACCTACTATAAAAATTATAGACCGATCATTTCTTTGTCAGCGGGTAAAACGTACTTTTTCCCCCTCACTGTAAAGTTGAATTTCCAATGACTGTTTGCAAGACAGTCTATGAACATATCCGATATTACAGGAGCAAGTATTTGTAGTACTGACAAGACTCCGCGTCCCTCCTGTGGGGTCAGGCTTAGGATTTTTAATTTAATTCTTGACAACTACCAGAATGACCATATATATACTGAAAAGCAACATTATTTTTTGTAATTAATATTTACCTGCTCTGTACAATGGTTTTGCACAGAACAGCCCCAGAAGGCTTTTAACCTAAATGCATAGAATGCATTAAAGTGATTGTAAACAATCACCTTACAAAACAAGCCATTCCATTTAAAATAGAAAAAAAAGGCAAACCATTTTGTATGTATATAAACAAAAAAAAAAAAAAAAAAAAGGAAGAAGGCAGCCATGGCAGATGAATAAAATGTGGCCCCCACAGCTCAGAAGGGCCCCACTGGGTTACCTGCTGCATCTTCCACTGCTTGTCCTCCCGGAAGGCAAAGTGGAGAAGCTGATTGGTCCTCAAGACCTTTAAATTGACTTCCTACAGAGAAAGACAAGGGGGGAAAAAAAAAAAAAAAGTAAAACTGAAGCCGCTGAACACTTTCATAATATACACGTCAGCACAGGTTCTTTGAAACACCCAGCCCTGCCAAAAACTTGTTTTTAGTTTCAAACATGAGAAAGGAACTGCTATCAAAGTTTTTGTTTTTTTTCTGCGGTGTGTTTCCTTACTGGGGAGATTTCCCCTCCCGTCCCACAAGATTTCACTAATAAAAATACTCACAGCCTGGCAGAGAGTGTCCCCTTGTAGTGTCAGAACTCCCTTTACTTGATCTGTGCTGTACAAGGGCAAAAGAGGAGAAGAATCAGAGCAAACCTCTCAGTAATAAAGAGGACCTGTCACTGACACGTGGACCCCATTTTACTCCATTACCTGGAACTTCCCAACACAAAGTTCTCTTGCTTGGTGGAGCCATCTGCCGTTCCACTGGGAAGTGTAAACCTGCGGGATGCCTCCTGTGTGAGAGACACAACAAATCTTAGAAATCTAATGGAAGAGAGATTTTAAAATATCCCTGACCCATCCATCACCTCCTATTATCTTCTCCATAAGCCGGGTACACACAGTTTTTTTTCTGTTCAACCCAGGAAAAAAAAAAAAACAAAGGGTCAGCTCCAATCAGAGCCACTGAACTATCCATGAGAAGTTAGTGCATCGATCGCCCGCGCTGAGCTGTTGTGTTCTGACAGGGGGGCGGCCAAAACACTCCAAACAGCGGTCTCTGCTATTGGCTGAGAGTGCTGTTTGGGAGTCGGCCGGCTGCTGGTTTTCCAGCATGCATGTCCGACAGAAGCCAGCCAGACCGACATACACATGAGCCGAATGTCAGCTGGTATTTTTGGAACTGGCAAATGTCTGACATTCGGCCGTGTATACTCAGGCTCCAAATGTACACCCATAGAGAACATTGGTCTAGCCCAGTGATGGGGAACCTTGGCACCCCAGATGTTTTGGAGCTACATTTCCCATGATGCTCAACAACACTGCAGAGCGCATGAGCATCATGGGAAATGTAGTTCCAAAACACATGGAATGCCAAGGTTCGCCATCACTGGACTAGTCACAGCCTACAACCGTCTATATCTCTGGTAATCACTTTTCAGTCTCTCCTTCAGGACCTCTCTTATGCTTCTTCATTCAAACTCCCTTCCACATGTCACCAGGAATCCATCAAACCCTTTAGAGCAGAAATGTCCCAACAGTAGGCCAAACTAGGTGGGAATTAACCTGCTAGGGCCACATGAAGTCCATGAACTGACCTCCAGCCTTCCCTTCAGTGTTGCACATCTGTACAGGTGCCTCTCCTGGACTTATTTAAATGAGAAACCTGTGCTAGTGACAATGTATGCCATTTCACCTTAAAGCAGCTGGAGCAAAACCAAACCAATTCCCCTGTACAAATGTAAAAAAAAAAAAAAAAACTGCGCAAATAAATATTGTGCGACAGAAAAAAATAGCAACACCCACCATTTTATTCTCCAGGGCCTCTGCTTAAAGTGTTTGTTAACCCCCAAAAAATAAATATACATACACATCCTGGTCCTTTAAAGCAGATTACACAGCACAGTGCTTGTGCTGTGTAATCTGCCCCCCTCTAAACTGTAAAATAAATAAATAAAAACCTCCCTGAAACTGCCACTTCCTGTAAGCCCTCTCTATACTGACCACCATGGTCAGAGTGCGTCTCTCCACCATACGCCGCTGTCCCCTCTGCTCCCCTCTCTCCCCCTCACCCCCTCCTTCCTGCTTGTCAGCTCCCCCTCCCGTTATTATTAAAAACCTAAACAAATTGTCACACCTCCACCTCCCTATTCTCATTCCCCTCTTAGCTATTCCTTCCCCCTTTGTGGCGAGAGGCTCCTGGTGGGTATGGACACCTCTCCTCTAGGACTGAATCTGAAAGATACTCTGTTAGCATTGAGATAAGTGCAACTCGTGCTTTATAGTGTTGCTCATATGTGTTTAACTCTTCTCTGTATATCTTTGATGCACAAATGCAATTCAGGTTTACATTCGAATAAAACTTATCTGTTAAAAAATTGTCACTGCCAGACCCTCTATGAGAGCCTGGCATACAATACTATGGAAGTTTTCTTTTAAAAAAACAAGTGTTCTAAATACCTATTTACAGCTGTCTTCAGGCCGGTCACATGACTCACGCCTGCTTTACAGCTACGAGACAGGGCTTCCGCAGGCCATGTGATCTCCCCAGCTGACGTCAGAAGGAGATCACGGCTCCTCCCGCAGAAGCCCTGTCTTGTAGCTGTAAAGAGGCCGTGAGTCATGTGATCGGCCTGAAGACAGCTGTAAATAGGTATTTAGAACACTCTTTTTTTAAAATAACTTCCATAGTGTGGTATGCCAGGCTCTAATAGAGGGTCTGGCAGATACTTGCAATTTAGACTTCACACACACACACACACACACACACACACACACACACACACACACACACACACACACACACACACACGCACACACACACACACGCACACACACACACACGCGCATCACCGAACATCGACTTCTGGGGTCCCTCAGCGGCTCCTCCCCACATCAGATAACCCCCTAGGAGAAGCGCTCTCCCAGGGGGTTACCTTGCGGGTGCTTCCAAGTCCAGCATTCGGCATCCATAGCCACCAAATGCAGGACTCGGCTCCGCCCCCCGGTCATTGGATTTGATTGACAGCAGCGGAAGCCAATGGCTGCGCTGCTATCAATCTATCCAAGCAAAAGCCAAGAGCTTAGGATGCATTAAGGTGAAAAAACACGTAGGTTTACAACCCCTTTAACTACTTGCTGACGGCGCTATAGCTGAATGAGGGCTACAGCGCGGATGACTAATTCTGGGAGGCGGTCATATGACGACCTCCCGTGATCGCAGTGTCCAGTTGACACTGCTGATCACAGATTGAGGTAAAGAGCTAATCAGCACTCCATTCCTCATGCTGAGAGCGTGAGAAGAGAGCCGATAAAAAAGGGTCATCGACACAGATTAGGGCACCGATTATCAGTGCAATCCAAACAATGCCCACCAGTGGTGCCAACGTGTGCCCACCAGTTCCTCAACAGCGTCCCCTACCAGTGCCACCCATCAGTACAGCCTCATCAGTGAAGGAGAAAACCGGTTTCCAAAATTTTATAACCAACTATGAAAATTTTTTCTTCAAAATTTCCGCTATTAGTTTATTTAGCAAAAAAATAAAAAAAACCCAGTGGTGATCAAATACCACCAAAAGAAAGCTCTATCTGTGTGAAAAAAAAAAGGATAAAAAAATGTTGTTTGGGTACAGTGCTGCATGATTGCGCAATTGTCATTCAAAGTGCGACAGTGCTAATAGGTGAAAATTGGCCTGGGCAGGAAGGGGGTGAAAGTGCCCGGTAGGCAAGTGGTTAATGGGCGTGTTCAAAAAAAAAGAAAAAAAAAAAGAAACGAGAAATTAGAATCGTGCTCTATCAGTTATCAGCTCAAGCACATTGTGTTTATCTATTGTGACTGAGATGAGGATCAGATCAGGAGTTTAAGTTTTTTTTTGTTTTTTTCTTTAACTGATGGACATTGAAGGTTTTTAGAATTTACCAGGCCCTGGTCTCACTAATGCTGCCATCGTAGAGACTTTGTACCTTACTGCAGAAGATGTTGCAGACATATAAAATCAACTAGAGCCATGGTAGGCAACCTCAGCACTCCTGATGTGGTGAAACTACAAACCCCATCATGCCTGCGGCTGTCAGTCTTGCAATGCATCATGGGGCTTGTAGTTCCACAAAACTGTTCACAGTAAGGTTGCCTTACCATGAACTAGACTAGACTCCTGATGCCATTACTCCAGTGCTGATCATTAAATGAGATCTAAAAATTCTAATTGCAACAATATCCCTTATCCACCTTCACATGGACTGCCCATAACTAGATCTATGACGAGTACCATATATGGTAAGAGTACTATATATGGACTGCCATATGGTGTCATGTACTGGTCATTGTATCACCGACCTTCAATATATCCTGCAACTGCTTCAGAACAGAGTGCACTTCTTCCTTCAGGAGCCATTTGAACTCTTCTTCCTGCAAAACAGATCAATACAATGATTATTAGCACAATAACTACACATGGATGAAAAGATCAGGTCTAGGTTCACACTTGTTTCCCTGCGGTTGCATTTGGATCCATATGAATGGGCTGCTGTACCTATGGAAAAAGAAAAAAAAACAAAGGGAGTGGTCCCTGCACAGTTTTCCAAAAATTGCAGCTGCAGGAAAACCTCATAGTTCTAAATGGTTCCCAGTATGGGAAAATGGGCTGCTGTTTACAGTGCATGGAGGTGCCATTAAAGTGGGAGTAAACTCCCATGTATGATTTTTATTCATAGGTATGTCTTAAAGGGCTTATCTATAGGAACTGTAAAAAGATATTTACATTAGATGCAGCTACTGATGTCACCGGCGCATGCGCTCTGAAGGAACAGCATACCTGTGCCAGTTGCTTCAGAGCCACTCCGTAAATAGTGATTTCCCGCGTGCATGCGCGGGAGTGGCATCATTGCTGGCTTGGCCATTCATATCGCCCGCAAACCCGGAAAAAAGATCGGGTGCATTCAGCGGTGACAGCGCGCTGTTAGAGGGCTCCGTTTTCAGGCGAGTCTGTCATAATGTGATAATGTGCTAGTATGCGATACATACTTGGGGGGGGGGGCGGCGGATGGGTATGTCGACTGATATCGTTTTTTCAGGGCCGATATGATACCGATTTTTTGGCTGCCTTTCAGGCCGATATCAGGTACCGATATTCTGTAGATTTAAACTTTTTATACTGTCCATATAATTTTTTTTTAATTTTTTTTTTTTTACTGTTATTGCTGTCACAAGGAATGTAAACATCTCTTGTGACAGTAATAAGCAGTGACAGGTACTCTTTATGGAGAGATCAGGAATATCATGTATGAATAGGGTGTCCACGTGTCCTGGATTGCCCGGGACAGTCCCGCATTTTGCAGGTCTGTCCTGAGACCCGGGCACTGCTCCATTGCACTTAAAAGTATTCAAAAAAGTCAAGATCAGCATTTTTGAAAACTTTCGATTTTTAAAACTAGATTCTTTAGGATGCCAGTAGTCCAGTAGTGATGTCATGACACCGGTCTGGGTTACTAGATCCAATACCTGAACAATGCTTATTTGCTTTGTTCAGGTCTTCGGCCAGCCAGTGGATGTGCCAGTTGGTCGCTCGGGGCTCCCGGTGAGACAGGAGACCCGGGCGGGGGGGGAATTGTCTCCTCCCGCTGCTTGGAATAAAACCCGAGCGGCTGCTTAACCGCATTGGTTGTTATTACAAGAAAGCCGATCACCCGGTCTAAAGAACGGTACTGGGTATCACCCAGATACAACCCCATAAAGCAATATCGGTAACATTGGTAAGTTTGTGACTAATACCGAGGCTTCAAAGAAAAAAAAAAAAAAAAAAATTATATCAGCTGTTGATAATCAGTCGACCCCACAATGCATACTAGCACATTATGACTTAAACTGCCTGATGCCTTTTTTTTTTAAACATCGGAGAAGAGACAACTTTATGGATGTGCTTCATGCCTATCTACATGCCTCCTATGCAGAAATACAGTATTCAGCAGCTGTTCTGCTCATCACCTTGATTTAGCCAGTTAAAATTACTTCTTGCCCAATGACTCGGCAGCTGCTGAGGGTAGGGTGACCATATTTCCAAACTGGCATTCAGGGAAACCCCCCTTCCCAAAAAAGCTTGTGCTGTAACGAATCACAGCACAGCCGGGGCGGCGGGTGCGCTCTCTACCCAGAAGCGCTGAGCACACCCCCTAAAAAAGGCTGCCACATTGCCACTTTACTCTTTGACAGTACTTGTCCTGGCTGGCCGAGACACATTTTACCTTGTTCCAACGCTGGCTCCACACTGCCTCGCAGTGATTATAAACAGGAGGCAGATTTATAATTTGGCAGGACAAGTATTGCCAGTGAGTAAAGCGGCGATGTGGCGGCCTTTTTTTGGGGGGCATCAGATTGGCCTGCGGGGGCTGTGTCAGTTTCATTTTTGGACACTGTATTGTCCTGGAATGAAGGTGCCCTGACACGGGACAGACCCGCAAAATGCGGGACTGTCCCGGGCAATCCAAGACACGTGGTCACCCTTCTGGACACTGTATCGTCCTGGAATGAAGGTGCCCTGACGCGGGACTGTCCCGGGCAATCCAGGACACGTGGTCACCCTATTCATACAGGATATTCCTGAAAAAGCCCCTTTACTCAATATAGCCAGATCCCAACTCTAAAAAAAGGAGTCACACCCACTTTTTTGCAGTAGCACACCGGTATTATAGCTTACGGGTGGACTTCTGCCTGGGTTGACCATCTTTTAAGCGCAGAACACTCTGTGCAAATAGTGCACCAAATGTGAAAGATGCATTGGCAGAAGATGCCCAAAAGGTTCTCTTTTGAGAAACAGCCATCTCTTTAGAAAAGCTGGAGAGCAGATATCCCAACTCTCCTGCATTTGGCTGCGGGCTCCCGGACACCCACGAGCACTGGGCAATCTCCTGGCTGGGCCTGTCACTCAGCCACAGACAGAAGACAGAGCAGCCGGATAGAGTTCGGGCTGCTCTTTTTTTCTGTCTGTGGCCAGGGGAGGAGGCGGGACGCAGCCGGGAGCACTCTGCTGGCGGACACTGATAGGTGGTACTGAAGGACATTGATGGGCTGCACTGGTGTCCATTCGTGCCACCACTGATGAGGTGGCACGAATGGACACCAATAGGCTACACTGATGGTCATTGATGGGCTGCGCCAGTAGGCACTGATGAGGTGGCACGGATGGACACTAAAACCCCTTTCACACTGGGGTGGTTTGCAGGCGTTATTGCGCTAAAAATACCGCCTGCAAACCGCCCCAAAACAGCCGCTGCTGTTTGTTCAGTGTGAAAGCCGAGGGCTTTCACACTGAAGCGGTGCGCTGGCAGCAGAAGAAAAAAATCTCCTGCAAGCCGCATCTTTGGAGCGGTGTATTCACCGCTCCTAAACCGCTCCTGCCCATCGAAACTATTCGAGCGGTTTTAACCCTTTTTTGTCCGCCAACGGGGATTAAAACCGCACCGCTATCGGCCGAATACAGCCGCAAAAACAACGGTAAAAGCGCTGTTTTACCGCCAATGCCCCCACCGCCCCAGTGTGAAAGGGGCCTAAGGCTGCATTTCTTTGGGGGGGGGGGCGCGAAACGTCACCTCCCTGAAATGAGTTTTTTGCAGGTTGGGATGTCTGAGAATGTGACGTAGAATTCGCCAGGAGGCTGCATCTGCCTATACACAGATGATAGGACGTTGCTGGAGGCGATACTGAACACATTCAGTTCCACAGCCCTAGAACCAGCATGGAGGAAGAACCACCTGTAGTCATCCTCAAATTACACACCCCTCAGTTGATGGGCGGCATAGTGGATGCTTTACTTATTGTAGTGAAATTCAGGCTGACACAATGAGGCATTTCATTGAGGGCCATGACACGCTGTCATTGCAGCTCAGATGCTTTATGTACGCAGCGGACGCTTTTCATCCTCACGTTAGGATGTGCCCCTTGCACTTCACATCAATGAATCTGCCGGGCTCCAGCAGATGACAATACACAGTGGCATTCCTGAGTATTTTGAGCCACCTTAGAGTGCTTCTGACAAGTGATAGTGAAATGTCTTTCAGGCCTTTTAACCATTTGCCCTTCAGCTGTGACCACCCTTACATTGACAACTGTGTCACCTTTATTAATGTCCCCTCAGCTCCCGGTGTCACCTTCATTATTGTCATCTGTTCTCTGTGTGTGTGTCACATTTATTAATTTCACCTTCATTGCTATCCTCTCCGTTCTATATGTGCGTCACCTTTATTAATGTCCCCTCAGTTCCCTGTGTCACCTTCATTACTATCCTCAGTTCCCTGTGTGCGTGTCACATTTTTTAGTGTCACCTTCATTACTGTCCTCTCAGCTCCGTGTGTGTCACCTTTATTAATGTCCCCTCAGTTCCGTGTGTGTGAATTTTAGTTCTCCCATAAAGAGAAGTGTATTTCTCCCATGGTTGGGCAGTGGGATCTTTCATTCTATGATTACTGTAGGACTTACTGAAAATAGGGTACTTTGAGGCAGTGGTGGGTTTAAGCACTGTGTGTGTCCTTTCTTAATGTCCCCTCAGTTCCCTGTGTCATCTTCATTGCTGTCCCCCAGTTCTTGGTGTCACCTTCATTACTATGCCCTCTGGTGAGGTCCCTCAGTGGGGCAGAGGCAGAGCCGGGAGGAGTAGAAGTCACACTCCCTCCCGCTGCATGCCCCCGGGTCCGGACCGGAGAATGAGGAGGTGGGCAAGTGGGTGGAGACTCACTGGAGCGAAGCAGTACTAGTCGTGGGCCTCGCTCCGCCTCACTGAGTCTGTGTGTGACAACACTGGTTGCTAGACGCCAGGCGGGGGCAGCCCTAGCAACCAGTTTCGGCAATGTAGCTGGCTGTGTCCTCCACTTCATTCCTGGACACAGTATTTTCCCGGAATGAAGGTACCCGGTACCCGTCAATCCGGGACACATGGGCACCCTAGCTGTGAAGTGCATAGAGCAGTGATGGCGAACCTTGGCATCCCAGTTGTTTTGGAACTACATTTCCCATGATGCTCATCTACACTGCAGAGTGCATGAGCATCATGGGAAATGTAGTTCCAAAACATCTGGGGTGCCAAGATTCGCCATCACTGGCATAGAGGATGAGAAAGTGGTGAAGCCTCAACTTGGTTGCTCAGGATCTCCAGACCAGAAGCAGGCTTGCAAGTGTTACACCCTTTACAAATCATATATAGCCTTACATAGAAGGGGGTTTGATTTTCCTGCTTAGCATTAAACAAAGCAAGCCCCAATTAGATGCTTTTGCATTGCACTTTATGCAAATGAAAGTATGAGCAGCAACCCTCGCAATAATCTCACACCACACCTATTACATCCCAATGTTCTTCTTTAAAGCCAATAAGACAGACAGACAGACTACACAGTCATTCCCTTTATTTTATATACAGAGAGACATTTTTAGAAAGCTTGCAGTTCTGCAGAGCCGCGATCCACACAATATTTTGCCTGTAAACATTGTGCATTCTAGTTGTAGTCAGTTCTAGGCAGCCGGAGAGCAGAGCTGCACCCATAACATTTACTATTATTATCTTCCTTTGTTGTTAGTAAATGGAATGAGAGGCCTCCTCGTCCCTGAGGACAGGAGGAGGATTACAGAGAAGATGAACAGACAGCAAAGACAATATGGCTACCAGCTGGTCCTTCTCTACGCCTCACATGGAGTTCTGTATTAAAAAGGATGGACATCATGAAAAGTATAACATTTTATAACCGTGTAATTAATATTTGTAACATTGTTCAGTGCATGGATTTAGGTAGGTCACATTTTATGTATAATTGTCCACATATTTACATGCAGGCCAAGCTGTTCAGCAAAGCGAGAGCAATGAGGTTGAGGAGCAGAGGCCTGCCCCAAAGAGCGAGGAGGAGCGGAGGCCTGCCCCAAAGAGCGAGGAGGAGCGGAGGCCTGCCCCAAAGAGCGAGGAGGAGCGGAGGCCTGCCCCAAAGAGCGAGGAGGAGCGGAGGCCTGCCCCAAAGAGCGAGGAGGAGCGGAGGCCTGCCCCAAAGAGCGAGGAGGAGCGGAGGCCTGCCCCAAAGAGCGAGGAGGAGCGGAGGCCTGCCCCAAAGAGCGAGGAGGAGAGGAGGCCTGCCCCAAAGAGCGAGGAGGAGAGGAGGCCTGCCCCAAAGAGCGAGGAGGAGAGGAGGCCTGCCCCAAAGAGCGAGGAGGAGAGGAGGCCTGCCCCAAAGAGCGAGGAGGAGAGGAGGCCTGCCCCAAAGAGCGAGGAGGAGAGGAGGTCTGCCCCAAAGAGCGAGGAGGAGAGGAGGTCTGCTCCAAAGAGCGAGGAGGAGCAGAGGCCTGACCCAAATAGCGAGGAGGAGCAGCAGAGGCCTGACCCAAATAGCGAGGAGGAGCAGCAGAGGCCTGAGCCAAAGAGCGAGGAGGAGCAGAGGCCTGAGCCAAAGAGCGAGGAGGAGCAGAGGCCTGAGCCAAAGAGCGAGGAGGAGCAGCAGAGGCCTGACCCAAAGAGCGAGAGCCTTGAAGTCAATCTCATCATTGAGAGGGACAGGCTCTAAATTGGTAATCTCATCATGGCTGTTAACATTTCAAAGATTTACATGCACTCACTGACCACTTTATTAGGTACACCTGTTCAATTATTTGGTAACACAAATTGCTAATCAGCCAATCACATGGCAGCAACTCCATGCATTTAGGCATCTAGACGTGGTGAAGATGACTTGCTGAAGTTCAAACCGAGTATCAGAATGGGGAAGAAAGGGGATTAAGTCCTTGTTCACGTTGGAGCGATTTGTCATGCCATTTAACAGGTCAAATCACATGACAAGATGCAGCCTATTGCCAGCAATGACACCGCTCCAACAGACTTTGTGACAAAGGGGGTCCAACCCGGTACTAGCAAGGTATACCTAATAAAGTGGCCGATGAGCGTAGATGTCTATGGGGGTGGCCACATCTGTTTATTGCATATGAAGGCACAGCGCCCAGTAAAATATACGTGGTCAACTCCACATGGCTCATCATGCTGTCTCTAATGACATCAAATTCCCACAATGCTCCTGGTAATCACAATGTGATCTTTGACACAGCTTTAAATCACATTATAAAAGCAGATGCATTTTTTTTTCCCCAGACAAAAAGGTCAAAATTTAAAAAGCTGAAACTATAGCGATTTTGACAATAGCAACACACACTGTGCAGCTTCAGGTGAGCAACTTCTAATGACAGGTCCACTTGAGAGAAAAAAAAAAAAAAAAAGGTTTTATAAGGTGTCTACCAAGTGATTAAGAACAAACCTGGTAGAATAGAACAGAAGGAAACTCTGAACACCAAATTTGTCATTTAATTAACCACTTCAGCCTTGGAAGAGCACTTTTTGCAATTCGGCACTGCGTCACTTTAACTGACAATTGCACGGTCGTGCGACGTTGTACCCAAACAAAATTGACATCCTTTTTACACACAAATAGAGCTTTCTTTTGGTGGCATTTGATCACCTCTGCGGTTTTTATTTTTTGCGCTATAAACAAAAAAAAAAAAAAAGCAACAATTTTGAAAAGAAAAAAAAAAAAAAACCCACCACACAATATTGTGTACCTTTTGCTATAATAAATATCCCTTTTTTTTTTTTAAAGAAGCAATTTTTTTCCCTCAGTTTAGGCCGATATGTATTCTTCTACATATTTTTGTTATTAAAAAAAAATCGCAATAAGCGTATATTGAATGGTTTGCGCAAAAGTTATAGCATCTACAAAATAGGGGATAGATTTATGGCATTTTTATAAATGTATTGATTTATTTTTTACTAGTAATGGTGGCGATCTGCGATTTTTATCGTGTCTGCAACAGACACATCGGACACATTTTTTGGGACAATTATACAGCAATCAGTGCTATAAAAATGCACCGATTACCGTATAAATGTCACTGGCAGGGAAGGGGTTAACACTAGGGGGCGATCAAGGGGTTAACTGTGTTCCCTGACTGTGTGTTCTAACTGTAGGGGGAGGGGACTGAGTATAGGAGATGACAGATCGTGGTTCCTAGCTATTAGGAACTCACGATCTGCATCTCCTCTCAGAACAGTGATGTGTGTGTGTGTGTGTGCGCGCGCTTACACCCACACACATCCCTGTTCTGCCTCTCGTGCCTGCAATCGCTCGTGGCCGGCGGTCATCGCAACCGCCAGTCACAAGCATCGACACCCCCGCAATGCAGTGGGCACATGCGCACAACTCTGGCAGCGCGCCTGCTAGGCCGCTTAAAAGGAGCCGACGTACAGCCATGACAGCTCGCGGGATCGTGCCAACCTGCCGCAGTATGACGGCGGCTGGTCGGCAAGTGGTTAATCACATTTTTATTGAAAACTTAGTTGAACTTTACCTCTTCTTCAGCAAAACTGGTTTAATCATTGGCTAAGAATCTAGCTAGCTTTGGTATTGATGCTGCAAATTAGAGCTGATCTGTCATCTACTCTGACAAATGTAGTTGTAAAGTGCCACTAAAGGCAATACCATTATCCCATGTCGGGCCCCCCCCCCCCCCCATTTGCCATCTGTATCCCATTAGGGAGGTTTCCCTTTGATTCCTTTCCCATAGCCAAAAATAGGTAGTAAGAGGAAATCTCTCTCCAAATGAAAGTAATCCTAGAGTTCCACCAGAACTAGTGTTCCCATTGGAAGATTTCCCCTCTATTCCTGTTCTCATGACAACCTAAAATTTTAGATTTTCTTTTACAAAAGAAAAAAAAAAAAAAAAAAAAAAAAGGGGGGGGGGGGGGGGCGCGCTACTTCAGATTATATTACCTTATTAGGTAGGAAAAGAAGGGACAAAATGGCTGCCTCAGATTACATTCCCTTATGGATTTGGAGAAGAAGAAACCAAAATGGATGTTTCAGAACACGTTTGCACTTTATATTTCAAAATGGCTGCTTAATATATTAGGCATGCTCAATAAATTCTATACAAATGAGAAAAAAGGGCTTCTGCAGGCCTGGTTCACATTGTATATGAAGAGCAAACAAGACAATATGGCTGCCCCAGGATCAGGCACACTTCTGCTTTTCTGAAGTGGCCAAAAGTTTTGAGAATGACACAAATAATAATTTTCACAAAGTCTGCTGCCTCAACTTTTATGGTGGCAATTTGCATATACTCCAGAATGTTATGAAGAGTGATGAGATGAAGTGCAAAGTCCCTCTTAGCTATGAAAAGGAAATTAATCCCATAAAAAAAACATTTCCACTGCATTTGTGAAGAGGGCTTCAGGGCGCCCCCAAGAAAATCCAGCAAGTGCCAGGAGTGTCTCCTACAGTTGATTGAGCTGCGGGATCGGGGCACCACCAGTGCAGAGCTTGCTCAGGATGGAGTGGCAGCAGGCAGGTGTGAGTACATCTGCATGCACAGTGAGGAGAAGACCTCTGGAGGATGGCCTGGTGTCAAGAAGGGCAGCATAGCCATTTCTCTCCAGGAACCTCATCAGGGACAGACCGATATTCTGCAAAAAGTACAGGGATTGGACTGCTGAACTGGGGTAAAGTCATTTTCTCTGATGAATCCCCTTTCCAATTGTTTGGGGCATCTGGAAAAAACCTTGTACAGAGAAGAAAAGGTGAGCGCTACCATCATGTGTCATGCCAACAGTAAAACATCCTGAGACCATTCATGTGTGGAGTTGCTTCTCAACCAAGGGAGTGGGCTCACTTACAATTTTTTCTAGGAACGCAGCCATGAATAAAGAATGGTACAAAAAAACATCCTCCAAGAGCAACTTCTCCCAACCAGCCAAAAACTGTTTGGTGATGAACAATGCCTTTTCAAGCATGATGCAGCACCTTACCATAAGGTAAAAGTGATGGCCAAGTGGCTTGCGGAACAAAACATCAAAATTTTGGGTCCATGGGCAGGAAACTCCCCAGACCTTAACTTGATTGAGAACTTGGGTCAATCCTCAAGAGGTGGGTGAAAAAAAAAAAAAAAACAAAAAAAAACACAAATTCTGCCAAAACTCCAAGCATTGATTATGCAAGAATGGGCTGCCATTAATCAGGATGTGACCCAGAAGTTAATTGACAGCCAGCCAGGGCAAATTGCAGAGGTCTTGAAAAAGAAGGGTCAACACTGCAAATATTGACATGAACTTAAAAGTGGAGTTCCACTCAAAAGTGGAACTTCCACTTATCTGTTTTCTCTCCCCCCCCCCTCCGGTGCCACGTTTGTCACCTTTCAGGGGTAAGGAGGGGAAAGGCCTCCTCCTTCTTCCTCCGCCAACGGATCATTCAGAAAGCAAAACACTCATCGCGTATGCGCAGTAGGGAACCAGCTGTGAAGCTGAAAGGCTTCACTGCCGGGTTCCCTTACCAGGAATGGCAGTGGCTGCACCCAACAGCCTATCCAAAGATCGGCTGGAGTGCCGACATCGCAGGCTCCCTGGACAGGTAAGTGTCCATATATTAAAAGTCAGCAGCTGCAGTATTTGTAGCTACTGACTTAAAGTGGCGTTCCACCCACTTTTACAACTCTTCAGCATCCCTTACTAAACTGCGCACTGTAAACAAATTGGATATTTTTTTTATTTTTTTTCTCAGCACCTACTGTATATCTGCTGTATTCATTTTTCACTGCCTCCTCCCTGGCCGCGGCCCATCGCTTCATTTCCTGTTTGCAATGGCTTCTAGGAAGGGGCGGCAACTTCCTCAAACTGTCGTTGCTATGGAAACCTGACCTGAAACCTATTACACTGCTTGTGCTGCACTGAGCATGTGCGAGATCTGCAAGTATGAGATCCAGGAAGAAATACAGTCTGGCTTCAGATGCCCACACTTAAGATGGCCACGGCCTGCTGTAAGTTTTATAAAATAACAAACTACTGCTATAAACTAACAAAACAGACCTTCGTTTTTAGACTAACTTTACTATAATACATTAAGCTTGTGTATTATAGGGGTATTTTTATTTAAAAAGTATAATTTGGGCCGGAACACCACTTTAATTTTTCTTGCGGGGGACTGGACCTCCTCTTTAATGTAATTGTCAATAAAAGCCTTTGACACTTATGTAAAGCTTGTAATTATACTTCAGTATACCTTAGTAATGTCTGACAAAAATATCTAAAAACACTGAAGCAGCTGCACTCATCACCCAGGTATCTTTTTTTTTTTTTTTTCCTTCTTCTTTAGAGCTGGAGGTCAACTTTCTTGGGATAACAACCAGTGCGGCTAAATAGCCGATTGGCCATTATCCTAAGCAGCGGGGGCCCCCCCTCCCGCGACCAGCCGTCACATCTGGCCAACCTATCGGCACGTCCACCGGCTGGCCAGAGACCCAAACAAAGCCGGTATCAGCTTCGGTTGTATCTAGTAACCCGGTTTACAGAAGAAGACTTAAAGCGGAGCTCCACCCAATAGTGGAACTTCTGCTTATCCGATTCCTGCACCTCCTCCGGTGCTGTTTTTTCTTACATGTACCCTGTCCCCACTTCCGGGAGACCAGGCCGCGACAAAGTACGTCAGCAGCTCCTCCTCTGCCAGTGAGAGTGCAGCAGAAAGGGGCTGGGTTCCCTTACCAGCAATGGCAGCGCCAGCACCCGACATCGCTTGACTCCAGGACAGGCAAGTTTCCTAATGTTTAAAGTGGCAGGCGAAACTCCTCTTTAAAAGGTCCAAAAAAAAAAAAAAAAATTATATATATATTGACGTTTGGCATACTTTTAAAGTGCAAAGGAGAGATTTGGGGTCTTATAGACCCCAGATCCCACCAAAAAAAAAAAAAAAAAAAAGAAGGAGTACCTGTCACTGCTTCTTACTGACTCAAGGGACAGTGTAAAAAAATACATACATTTAAAGTGCCCCATCCAGAAGCGAACGTATACGCAAGTCGTGACCACAAATGTAAACAGTGTTCAAACCACACGTGAGGTATCACCGCAATCGTTCGAGCGAGAGTATTAATTCTAGCACAAGACCTCTAACTCTACACAGGTAACCTGAAGAAATTTTTAAAGCGTCGCCTATGGAGATTTTTTAAGTACCGTAATTTGCCACCATTCCCGAGGGTGCGCAATTTTAAAGCGTGACATGTCAGGTATGTATTTACTTGGCATATATATATATATTTTATCATAAAGTGAGTACACCCCTCACATTTTTGAAAATATTTTATTCTATCTTTTCATGTGACAACACTGAAGAACGCTTTGCTACAATGTAAAGTAGTGAGTGTACAGCTTGTATAACAGTGTAAATTTGCTGTCCCCTCAAAATAACTCACACAGCCATTAGGCTGGGTTCACACTGGTCCGACAAACGCTCCGACATTGGGAGCTCATGTCACATGACGTGTGAAATCCAATGTTTCCCTATGGGAGCCGTCCTAACTGGTCCGACACAAGTCGTTCCGACTTTAGAAATGCTCCCTGTACTACTTTGATCCGACTTTGATCCTACTTCAGCCTATTGACTATCATTGAAGTCGGATCAAAGTCGGATCGCCGTCTTGCATGATCCGACTTCGGCACGCGACTTGTGCTCAGATGATCTTGAGGGGGAACTCCGCGCCAAATTTTAAATAAAAAAAACGGCATGGGTTCCCCCCAAGAGCATACCAGGCCCTTAGGTCTGGTATGGACCTTGAGGGGAACCCCCTATGCCGAAAAAACGGCGTGGGGTACCCCCAATCCATACCAGACCCTTACCCGAGCACGCAGCCCGGCCGGACAGGAATGGGGGTGGGGACGAGCGAGTGCCCCCCCCTCCTGAACCGTACCAGGCCGCATGCCCTCAACATGGGGGGTTGGTGCCTTAGGGGAGAGGGGGGCGCACTGCGGCCCCCCACCCCAAAGCACCTTGTCCCCATGTTGATGAGGACAAGGGCCTCTTCCCGACAACCCTGGCCGTTGGTTGTCGGGGTCTGCGGGGGGGGCTTATCGGAATCCGGGAGCCCCCTTTAATAAGGGGGCCCCCAGATCCCGACCCCCCACCCTATGTGAATGAGTATGGGGTACATCGTACCCCTACCCATTCACCTAGGGAAAAGGTGTCAATTAAAAAACAAACACTACACAGATTTTTAAAGGGGGGGGTCTTCTTCCGACTTCGGGGGTCTCTCCGGTTCTCCGGGTCTTCTGCCTGGCTCCTCTGCTATCTTCTGCTCTTTTGCCGCTCTTTTGCTATAGCAGAGGAGCCCGGTCTGCTGCCTTCTTCTCTTCGGGGTCTCTCCGGTTCTTCTCCGCGCTCTCCGGGTCTTCTGCCGGGCTCCTCTGCTATCTTCTGCTCTTTTGCTAAAGCGGAGGAGCCCGGTCTTCAATCTTCTGCCTTCTGCCCTCTTCTCCTGATGTTGACACGACACTCTCTGGGGCTGGAATGCACTCTGTGCGCTCTGCTCTGACTTATATAGGCGGTGACCCCGCCCCCTTATGCCGTCACAGTCCCTGGGCATGCTGGGACTGTGACGTTTTAGGGGGCGTGGTCATCACCCGATGACCACGCCCCCTATGCCGTCACAGTCCCAGCATGCCCAGGGACTGTGACGGCATAAGGGGGCGGGGTCACCGCCTATATAAGTCAGAGCAGAGCGCACAGAGAGCATTCTAGATGGAGAGAGCGTCGTGTCAACATCAGAAGAAGAGATGAAGAGAAGAAGTGGCGAGACAGCGGCGACAAGACAGCGGCAGCAGACCGGGCCCCTCGCTGGCAATAGAGCTGGAAGAAGATAGTGGCGGGGCCCGGGAGAAGAGGCGGAACGCCGGGAGAAGTCGAAAGAAAGAAGACACCCCCGAAGTCGGAGGAAGATACCGGAGCTGCCCAATAAATTAATCTTGAAACCTGTGTAGTGTGTTTCTTTTATTGACACTTTTCCCTAGGTGAATGGGTAGGGGTG
Source organism: Lithobates clamitans (assembly GCA_037952925.1). NCBI lineage: Eukaryota > Metazoa > Chordata > Amphibia > Anura > Ranidae > Lithobates > Lithobates clamitans. The sequence continues at coordinate 1,907,987 of JBBGZY010001792.1, forward strand.
CCATGTACCCCATACTCATTCACATAGGGTGGGGGGGCCGGGATCTGGGGGCCCCCTTATTAAAGGGGGCTCCCGGATTCCGATAAGCCCTCAGCCCACAGACCCAGACAACCAACGGCCAGGGTTGTCGGGAAGAGGCCCTTGTCCTCATCAACATGGGGACAAGGTGCTTTGGGGTGGGGGGCCCGCAGCGCGCCCCTATCCCCCAAGGCACCAACCCCCCCATGTTGAGGGCATGCGGCCTGGTACGGTTCAGGAGGGGGGGGCGCTCGCTCGTCCCCACCCCATTCCTGTCCGGCCGGGCTACGTGCTCGGATAAGGGTCTGGTATGGATTGAGAGGGACCCCCACGCCGATTTTTCGGCGTAGGGGGGTTCCCCTTAAGGTCCATACCGGACCCAAGGGCCTGGTATGCTCTTGGAGGGGGAACCCATGCCGGTTTTTTTATTTAAAATTTGGCGCAGAGTTCCCCCTAAAGATTCATACCAAACACAGTGCCGGGCATTGGCGGGGATCCAAGTCGGATCCCCGTTCATTGAAAGTCGGACACATGCCGGCTTCATGTCGCAGGGCAAAGTCGGATCCAAAGTAGGACGGCTGTCGTGTCGCACCAGTGTGAACCCAGCCTACATGTCTAAACCGCTGGCAACAAAAGTGAGTACACCCCTAAGTAAAAATGTCCAAATTGGGCCCAATTAGTGACTCGTTAGTGTTACAAGGTCTCAGGTGTGAATGGGGAGCAGGTGTGTTAAGTTTGGTGTTATCGCTCTCTCTCTCTCTCACTGGTCACTGGAAGTTCAACATGGCACCTCATGGCAAAGAAAAAATATTTACAAAAATGTGAGGGGTGTACTCACTTTTGTGAGATACTGTATGTGTATATATCTATATCTTTGGGGTTCTAAGTAATTTTCTAGCAAAAAATATGGATTTTAACTTGTAAGCAACAAATGTCAGAAAAAGGCTTAGGCAGGAAAGTGGTTAATATTTGCGTCATTCTCAAAGATTTTGGCCTTGGCTGTAGTATTATGTGTTGGGGGTTTAGCATTGCAGTCCCAGGCCTGTGTATTTGCATTAACTATGGATTAGGCCCGTGTTTGCCTGGTGTTGATGCACACGTATTGTCATCGTCTGCTCTGGTTCTTTCTAGACCATCGCAGGGAAAACAATAACTCAATAAATAAAGTTGAAAAACGTGTTAGTTCTAAGCTCACCACGCAAAGAGACTTAAATATTGACAACCCCTCAGCCTGTGGACAGGCCGATAATCCCACCTCACGCCATTATTTGCCGTTATGTTTCCAGCGTCTGCTTCAGGCACTCTTATTTAACTCCTTAATGGCTCATTTACATTTGCAGCAATGACCGACATGCCTCTGAAAAGTGGTCAGATCACATTTCAGCAATTTTTGACAGGGAGTGAAGGCGGTATATTGCCTCATCACCTGTGTTAACCCTGAAAATGCTGCACCACAACTGTCTGTATTGCACGTGGCTGCAGCGTGGGCCCCATTCACTTGTATGGGTTGCATTCGGGGGAGCAGTAGTACCTGCTGAACGCAACAGGTGCTTCAATTCCTGCCGTGAAGCAAGGCGCAGCAGCATGTGTACACCTGTCCACTGACTCTGCAGATTGTGGGGGAGCAGTCTGCAAACATGGCTCAACAACATTTTTACTGCTCTAAAAGAGACCATTTAAAAAAAAAACTGCAGGGAAAAAAAATAAATAAAAATAAAAAGGAAGAAGAGTATAATTTTTATATACAGTGCCTTGCAAAAGTATTCACCCCCCTTGGCTTTTTTACCCAATTTGTTACAATACAGCCTTTAGTTCAATGTTTGTTTTAATCTGAATTATATGTGATGGATCAGAACACAATAGTCCAAGTTGGTGGAGTAAAATTTGAAAATATATACATAAAACTACCGCTATTTTTCAGAAATAAAAAAACTGATAATTGGCATGTGTGTATGTTCACCCCCTCTGTTATGAAGTCCATAAAAAGCTCTGGTGCAACCAATTACCTTCAGAAGTCACATAATTAGTGAAATGATGTCCACTTGTGTGCAATCTAAGTGCCACGTGTGCTGTCATTACATATACACACACCTTTTTGGAAGGCCCCAGAGGCTGCAACAACTAAGCAAGAGGCACCACTAACCAAACACTGCCATGTAGACCAAGGAACTCTCCAAACAAGTAAGGGACAATGTTGTTGAGAAGTTCAAGTCAGGGTTAGGTTATAAAAAAAAATATCCAAATCTTTGATGATCCCTAGGAGCACGATCAAGTCTATCATAACCAAATGGAAAGAACATGGCACGACAGCAAACCTGCCAAGAGACGGCCGCACACCAAAACTCACGGAACGGGCAAGGAGGGCATTAATCAGAGAGGCAGCACAGAGACCTAAGGTAACCCTGGAGGAGCTGCAGAGTTCCACAGCAGAGACTGGAGTATCTGTACATAGGACGACAATAAGCCGTACGCTCCATAGAGTTGGGCTTTATGGCAGAGCAACCAGAAGAAAGCCATTACTTTCAGCAAAAAACAAAATGGCATGTTTTCAGTTTGCGAAAAGGCATGTGGGAGACTCCCAAAATGTATGGAGGAAGGTGCTCTGTTCTAAAGAGATTAAAAATTGAACTTTTTGGCCATCAAAGAAAATCCTATGTCTGGCACAAACCCAACACATCACATCACCCAAAGAACACCATCTCCACAGTGAAACGTGGTGGTGGCAGCATCATACTGTGGGGATGTTTTTCAGCAGTCGGGACTGGGAACTGGTCAGAGTTGAGGGAAAGATGGATGGTACTAAATACAGGGATATTCTTGAGCAAAACCTGTACGACTCTGTGTGTGATTTGAGGTTAGGACGGAGGTTCACCTTCCAGCAAGACAATGACCCCAAACACACTGCTAAAGCAATACTAAGGGGAAACATGTAAAAGGTGTTGGAATGGCCTAGTCAAAGCCCAGACCTCAATCCAAAAGAAAATCTGTGGTCAGACTTAAAGATTGCTGTTCACAAGCGCAAACCATCCAACTTGAAGGAGCTGGAGCAGTTTTGCAAGGAGGAATGGGCAAAAATCCCAGTGGTAAGATGTGGCAAGCTCATAGAGACTTATCCAAAGCGACTTGGAGCTGCGATGGCCGCAAAAGGTGGCTCTACAAAGTATTGACTTTAGGGGGGTGAATAGTTATGCACATTGACTTTTTCTGTTATTTTGTCCTTTTTGTTGTTTGCTTCACAATAAAACAAAAAATCTTCAAAAGTTGTGGGCGTGTTCTGTAAGTTAAATGATGCAAATCCTCAAACAATCCATGTTAATTCCACGTTGTGAGGCAACAAAACATGAAAAATGCTAGGGGAGTGAATACTTTTGCAAGGCACTGTATGTATAAAAAGAAAAAGTCCAGGGATTGCTGCTTAAGTGCAATCATCCCTGGACTTTTTCTTTATATATGGCCTTTGGGAAGGCTTGATTGCTGGCACTAGGACGTATACCGCGTGCTGTCCACCACACCTGTGAAGTACACACAGGCCAAATATCAGCTTGTGTGTATGGCAGCCATTGCGGCAGAAGCTGGCCAAACGTCTGGCTTGCGTCGAAGGGGCATGATCGACAAAGGTCTGCCGATCGGCATCTGATCAGTGCTTTCAGCCATTTGTTTAGCAAAAAATAAAAAAACCAGTGGCAATAAAACACTGCCAAAAGAAAGCAATTTTCCAAGTGCGACAGCGCTGAAAATCAGCCTGGGCAGGAAGGGGGTAAAATGGTCCAGTAGGCACGGGGTTAAAGCAGCAAACACTCAGGTAATGATGGAGCACAAGTTTGACCTGTATTGTGATAAATTGCTTAGGGACAGGTTGCGACTTGCGAGGTCATTGTATTCTGACAGCGGGAGGCTTCCCAGCTGTCAGAATAGAAGGATCACTGCCGGTGGCTATAGCCGTCTATACAGCCGGCTTTACAGGCTGCTATCTGCTAGAAATCTAAGGACACAAATCTTTCCTGACTGTGAACTCTGCTCCCATGGACTATGTCCTCCACCTTGCCTCCAGTGGCTCTTCTGAGAGAGAAGAGGATTTTATGGCGAGTACAAAATCCTATTCTTGGTGTCCACAGGAAATAATAAGTGTTTATGGGCAGCAAACAGTTTATTACAATGCTTCCAATCTCTACAGAGAAAGTCTCTGGAGTTTTACCACCCAAGACTGTAAAACAGCCCTGGTTGAAGCAACAAGTTGATCTTCTAGTTTTAGAGTGACGCACACTACAAAAAGAGTGATCTCCTTTAATTAAGGAATAATCGCAGTAGACTGCGACTCTTCAGAGGTAAGCTCATCAGTCAAGGAATGGAGCGACTCGCATTTAGACAGTCTTTGGGGCCAATGGCTTCTGGGTCTGCGTTTCATGCAGGAAAAAAAAGGTTCCTGCACCATTTTAAAAATGCAGCGGCCGGGAAATTGCATGGTGTTTTTGCACCATGTGATTTCTCGGTGGTTCCCACACCCGCAAACAGGCTGCTTTAGATGTGTGGGTGCCATGAAGAACGAATGGCAGTCCCACACGTTTTTAAAGAGCAGAGCATTTTGGCTGTGGGCGATTGCGAAAGCAATTCCTGCACTTGCAATCACCCACAACAGTGTGAACCAGGCTTAAGGCTGCAAGCAAATGTAATACAGAATCAGCAGGAAAGGGTGCAGAAGCATGCTTGTGGCTTCTGTGACCAAAGTCAGCAAACAACTGAAAAATTTGGGTCAAAGTCTTGCATGACCGTGGTAAAAACCTCACCTGATAGAGGAGGGGGTCCAGCCACACCCGACAGGGCCAAGGATTCCAAAGATAGAATTTACTCTAAAATCAGAGAGTAACATTCTAGGTTATAGGAGGTCAACAATGGCAGTAGGCACACTGTAAGAAGCCCCTAAACCATTAGTAGAATGTAATCTGGGGGCACCCAGTATAGCGGGATGCCGCCCCTCCTCCCCAATGTATAGAATTGGACATATTGGAACCAAATGACAACACACAGGCTCGTGGTAAGGGGAGAGGCCTCAGGAACTCATGAAACCCAGACAGCTGGTAGCAGGTGAGGGACAAATGGCCAGAGGTGACCTAAACCACTGTAGGCAGGCAGCAGGAATGATTAAAGATTGAAGTTCCACGTGACTCTCTGCAGCTGGAATGGAGAAATGTTTCCCCAAGGTATGGTAGCAAGGAGTGTGAAAAACTCTACCAAGCAGATGACATTAGCCCACAGTATTAACCCCTTACATGGCACAAATTGGCAAGAATGGGCCCAGTGACCTTAAGAATTGAGGTAGCTCCCGATGCTCAGCTCAACAAGTCTACATTTTGAGAAAATCTTTAGAGGCAGGGCAAGGTCTGAGGCAATGCCAACATCTTTGGAGCAGGAGAACACTCCGCAGCTAACGTTTACCAGAATGGAGTCTGGAAGGTTTCCCCATGCAGAGCCCGGTGCCCATAGGTCACTTTCAGGCTATCCACATAGCATCCAGTCCAATCGGGGATGGATGCGATATTCCAAAAACTAAACTGAGGAGGACCACACCAGTGACAGCACCAGAAAGCTGCAACAAAGAGGAAGCTCCAGCAGTGACGTAGAGAGGAGCCTTGACTGACTGAAAAAATATATAAAAATAAAAATAAATCCACCACGAAGAAGGAAGCCCTGTTTAAAGCGGAGTTCCACCCATTTAAAAGTCAGCAGCTACAAAAAGTGTAGCTGCTGACTTTTAAACAAACAGACACTCACCTGTCCTACAAACCAGCGATGCGGGTGCACAAAGCCTCGCTCCTCTCCGCTGGCATTGTAACTGTGGACCCCCGGCTGGTGCTTCATAGCCGGGCGTGCACTGCACGTTGTGAATGGCCGGGCAATCTTCTGGGACCTGTGATGTTTCCCATTAGATTGGAGAGTGGGGGGGGGGGGGGGGGGGAGAGGTGAACTTCCTCTCGGCGCTAGGAGAAGAAGTGGGAGCTGGGTGCCTGTCAAAATTGGGTACCCGCTCCCCCCCCCCCAAAAAAAGTGACATGCCAAATGTGGCAGATCAGGGGGTCATCAGTACCTTAAGTGGAAGTTCCATTTTTTGGTGGAACTCCACTTTAAGCCTGATTAAGCCCTGTGGGCAGGGTGAAACGTGGTGTAGAGACATAGCTCGGGAGAAGATAGGCTGAAGCCAGTTTTCATCCATCTATGCATTCGGCTGTCTTCGGTGTGGGGCTTCCTTCTTCTCTTCTACTACCATGAAGATGGAAAAAGGCACTATACTAGACAGACCTACAGTTTCCTTGCCAGTATCTACTCCTCCTGTTGTTGGAGGTATAATCTGAATGTTGAAACTTTCTGTATCCCTCCATGGTCAAAAAATAAAAAGGATTTTGCTGTTCTTCAATCATTGGCAGCATGATTCTGATTAGGGCATCGCTAATGGATTTCTTGGTGCTCATCAAGATTGTAGATGAATGTTCTGTCCTTGTGAACAGAGTTTGCGTTTGATTAGAGACTGATGCGAACCCTCCCATGTTCTTCAAGACATGTGAGTGCTATAAATATTTCAGTAAGTAAATAAAATCTGAATGTCCTCAGGAGTGGGACCACTGTGTGTATATGCCGTGTCCAAAGGATCATGCTCCCACAATAAGAATGCTCCAGGTGTCTTTAGGCATGGGATCTCTGCATGCATCGAATTGTATGGCACTGCGTCAGCAATGTCACAATTCCAATCAGTGCAGCGCCGACTTTGCAGCGCCGCATCAATTTGCGAATGTTGTTCCTGCACTACTTTTGCAGATTTCGGGTGCAACTTCAATAGACATCTGTGCATGAAGCTGCACAGATATCTTTCAAGTCGCACTCCAAGTCGTGGCTTTGAAACCATGCGATTTCAGATGAAGTTGCACGATTTCAAAGCCGTGTTCAGTGTGAATAAGGGCTAAAGCCCATTGGTTTCTATGCACAGCTGCACCAGAGTTTGCACTCTCCACTTTTAGTAAATCCACCCCACTGTCCATGTGTTTTTGATGCACAATAAATAACGCACTGGACTGCATTTGGTGTGAACCAGCCCTAAGTTCTCATTTACTTTTTTTTTCCCCAAAGAAATGTGGACTTGTTATTAACCTCAATAAAGAATAATAATATTGGCAAATCACATTATCTTGAGCCCAGAAGTACCTCTTCCTTGCAACAACAACAAAAAAAAAAAAAAAAAAAAGGAAGAAGAAGAGCTAGTGTGCATGGAGCCCTAAATTGATAATAAAGTTAAAAAAAAAAAAAAAAAAGAATTACATGTTATACTTACCTGCTCTGTGAAGTGGTGTTGCACAGAGCAGCCCGGATCCTCCTCTTCGGTGCTCCTGGCCTCTCCCTCCTGTCGAGTGCCCCCACAGCAAGAAGCTTTCTATGGGGGCACCAGAGCCGAGCCGCAGCTCCTGTGTGTCCATTCAGACACAGACATTCAAGAATGACATTTCCTGCAATGCTAGTTAAAAACACATGAATATATAAAATAAAAAAAAATTATACAGGGGTTTGGTCACGCTATATGGTCATATAGCACTAAGCCCACTTACTGCGACAAAGTAGCCTGAATTAGTGGATCCTACCTAGGGCTGGGAGATTTTCAAAAATAAATAAAAAAAAATCTGCGATTTTCTTTAACAAAAAAAAAAAACAAAAAAAACAAACAAACTAGGCCGAAGCCTCACCTAAAAACTCCTGCCCTCCGCTCCTCAGGACCGGCGCGGTGTCAGCACCGGTCCTGGGGAGCTGCAGGCAGGAGTTTTTAGGCGAGGCTGAGGCCTAGTCCGCGGCGTCCGGCCTCGCGGACTAGGCCTAAGCCGCGGCCTCGCCTAAAAACTCCTGCCCGCAGCTCCCCAGGACCGGCGCGGTAAAAAAATAAATAAATAAATAATATAGAAAAAAAAATCGATTTGCTTAAATTATGAATCGATTTGACCTCTCAACTCGATTCAAGATTTGAATCGATTTTTTCCCAGCCTTAGTCCTACCCTAGTAATAGAATGGAAGATCCTGTGTCTCAACCATGGGAGCTGAACTCCTCTATGTGGGAGAACTGAAGGGGATTCCTCCTATACACTGGTGACCACTAAATAAGAGGTAATGAGAGGGGGAGGGGTGCTCCAGCCCAAAAAACCTGGTCACCTGAACATATTAAAAAAAAATGTTTTCGCAGTAAGTGGACTTAGCACTATATGACCATATAGTGTGACCAAACCCCCATCTATTTTTTTTTTAATATGTTCAGGTGTTTTTAACTAGCCTTGCAGGAAACGTCATTCTTGAATGTGTGCGCTGTAATATGTTTTGTACTGTTTGTTGGTCTTATAGCAGCACCATCTTGAATCTAAAACGCATTTTAGGGTGTGCCCCCCCAATATTTTTTTGGACATTCAGACACAGAGCCACGGTTTGGCCCCACTCCCTCTCTCTCCTGATTGGAGGACTTTAACAGCAGTGGGAGCCAATGGCGCCGCTGCTGTGTCTCAGCTCAGGAGGGAGTTCCGGTGTTCTGCCGAGAAAGTTCCGCTCGGCGGATTAGTTCACCCCTCTACTGCGCATGCGCAGTAGAAGCCGGCGGAAATAGTCGAAGCGGAACAGCTGAAAATCAGCTGTACACGGCGCCTGTAAGAGGGCCGCTCGCCACGCTTCGGGCACGGCCTTGCTGCGCTCGGCACTTTTAGATTCCCCCTCTAGGTCCACTTGGATAGTGGGGAAGGAATCTGGACCCAGAGCGCAGGCGCCGTGTACAGCTGATCGAAGCGTTTGAGCTTCGGCTATCTCCGGCGGCCAACAATAGTACGTACTGCGCAGGCGCTGCGCCTGCGCAGTACAGGGGGGGAACCTATCCGCCGAAGGAACTTATTCGGCAAGACAACGGACAGCCAAAAGGGCACTTATGCACATCGTGGATAGAGATGGGACTCATGTAAGTTATTAAGTTATGGGGGGGGGCAGCTGACACAGGTTTTTTATTTTTTATTTTATCTTCATGCATAGAATGCAAGAAAATAATAATAAAAGGAAAAAAAAAAAAAAAAAAAAAAAAAAAAAAAAAACACACAACACATACCTTCTGGACTTTTCAACCACTTTACCCTTTACAACCACTTTTATCTACAAGTAAGCTTATATTGAAATCAGGTTTAGGGGATATTTACAAAAAAAGCCAAGCGCCAATGACTACGGCGCATGCGCTGATGTCATATGCGCACTTTAGAAAGGGCACATTGTGCCCTTTCTAATAGGGGTCATGCCATGACTGGGGACTCCGGCCAGTCACAGAGCCAGAGTTCGCGGCCCTGGAAGGAAGAGGGGCAAAGACGAACGCTTGCTGCTAGTGGGGACAGCGGTGACATCGCAGGCTTCGGTTTCAGGTAAGTGACACATAATGGGCTACTATGTGATGCATAGTAGCCCATTATGCTTTACCTTTGCAGGGAAATAAAGAGGAAGTAAAACCCACTAGGGTTTACTTCCTCTTTAAGTCTAGTACACACTACTAGTTTTTTTTTTTTTTTTCAACCCAGCGGGCTGAATGAAAAAAAAAAAATGATACCTCAGATCAGAGCCACTGTACTAATTATGTGACGTTAGTACTTCGATCTCCCCTGCTGTTCTAATGTGTTCTGACAGATGGGGTGGCCCCCCCGCCACAACACTCCGGTCAGCGCTCTCAGTCACTGAGAGCACTGAAGGGAAAACGGACAGTAGGCCTTTTTCGCTCATGACCCTTCGACAGAAGCCAGCCGACTGGCTGCAATACAAAGGGGCCGAATGTCCGGTATCGGCCGGTTCAGTGGTGGCCAATGCTGCCCAATATGGGGTCCATGTGTACTAGGCTTTACTTGTAAAGAGCAACAAAGCGATGAACAAATGAGCAAATAAATGCTGTTCAAAAAGATGCCATTTAGGCCTCATGCACACTGGACATTATAAAAAAGCCAGTAGCGTTATTTGTACAATATGTTTTTCAGCTTTTTTTTTTTTTTTTTTTTTTTTTTAGCTGTAGCGGTTTTTAGCAATAATATACTCCCACAAAAGCTTATGGCTTCAAAAAATGTGTTTTTCAGCTTTTATTTTTTTATCACGAGTAAAGGCTCGTACACACTATAAGAAAATTGTCCGAACGTTTTAGTCGGAGCAATTTTCGACTAATGTGTACACAACTTTAAACAGCCGATTCTGACTTTTCGTACGGAAAAATTCCCGAAGGGACAAACTCCAACATTTTTCTCGTACGGGGACAGAACGAACGGTTTTCATTTAATGTGTACCATTTTTGTACAAGAGAAAAAAAAATAAAAAAAAATAAGAATAAAATCAGAAAAGACTGCTCATAATAAAAAAAATAAATAAATAAAACAAACAAACAAACAAAAAGCCTGTGTTGTATGAGGATTTTCGCACAAATTCGGTTCCGATTTGCTGTTAAACAAGGAAAAAATAAAAAATAAATAGTCGGCCAATCGCACGCCCGATTTTCTTATAGTGTGTACACCCCATTTTAGAGCGTTTTTACAGCTGAAAAACTCCTCTCGAAACCCACTAGTTCAGGGTTTTTCTCCCCAGCCAGAAAATACACGTGTTTGATAAATCCTGCCCACTACCCTAAGTGTTGGAGATGTAGCTACACCCCCGGAGATTTTTCCCATATCTTTTGGCATTGTCCAAAGATACAACAATTCTGGGGGGAGGTACTAGGCCTAATCAATAAAATTGCATCCACTAATCTACCACTGTCTATGGAGATTTGTATGTTGGGCCTTATAAAAAAATTAGTTCCTGCTGTAGCTAAACGCACGATGATTGGTTTGCTTCTATTTTACGCTAGGAAAACCATAACATTTTAATGGAAGAAGCCCTATCCCCCCACAAATGTCCAGTGGAAACGTTTGGTTAACGATAATCTTCCACTATATAAAGATACCTATCTTAATAGAGGCTGCCAATTGAAATTTAATAAGGTTTGGAGTGGGTGGCTGGAGGAAATGAACATTGCTTACTAATGTTGGACTAGCTTCAGTTACGATACCAAGAATCGACGATTAAATGTAATTCCTAGTTAATAGGTATAGGCCTTTATGGGCAGTGGGGGGGCGGCCCAAAAATTCCAAAAATCCCCTTTTCACTTACATGCTAAAACTGTATTGCATGGATGTATTTCTCTATTTCTCTCTTTTTCTTTCCCTTTCATTTTTTTTCTTTTACCTGATGTACTTGCGATATTACCTGTACAAGCTAGACAACCAATTTGTATATGTCTTTATGTCTTTGTGTCTTATAAGGAAAATTTGAATAAAAATAAATTTAAAAAAAAAAAAAAAAAGAAAATACACGTGACAAAAAATGCTGATAACAGCCCATGTGCGCATGGACACATAGGTGATGTTTACTGGATGCAAAAAATAAATAAATAAAAAAAAACAAAAAACCACACACAAACACACACACACACACACACACCCCATCTGAAGCTAAAAACAGCAGCTGTAAAAAAAAAAAAAAAAAAAAAAAAAAACATCCAGTGTGCATGAGGCCTTATAATAATTGCAAATGCTGAATTCCAGCAAAAAAGTAAAAACAAAAAAACAAAAAACACACACACGCCCAAATGTTCTAGATACCCACATGCAGTAGGCCTGTGGGGAATGCTGATGTATTTGGAGTAGCTCAGTCCCAAATATAGATTGTTTTTTATCAGTTTTGCCAATCATGTATGTTACAAAACTGATGAGTTACATTTCCAGTGAACTTTTAGGCTAAGATGAGTGTGACAAAAGGGAGGAAGTCGGTTTCCCTTTCACAGTGGAGAACGTTTATTCCTGAAATGTAACAAAAAAGCTGAACAGACAGCCAACCAGTGAAAGGAGACAAAAAAAAACAGCCATAGAATAAATAAGAATAAGGAAAATTATTATACTAAAATATATATATATATATATATATATATATATATATATATATATATATATATATATATATATATATATATATATATATATATATATATATATATATATATATATATATATATATATATATATATATATATATATATATATATATATAGTGAAGCCCCATCTTCTACAGAAGGATTGAATTTATTTATAAACTTTTTTTTTTGTACGGGATCTTTAATTTTAATACCATGTGCACCCACAATATTTAAAATTTCCTAAGCCTTGCTAGGCTTTACAGAGGAGAAAGCCCAGCACTGCCTTTGTGATCGGAAACACATAGGCGGCCCTAGACATAGGCCAGTTCAGCAGGAACCAGCCGAGATGCTAATCATCTATGGGCAGGCTGAATGTACCCAAGTTGAGCGATCAACTCGGGTACAATTAACTGTCGGATATTACATGCAATTATTGCTGTTATAGTCGCTAGCAATAATCACTGTGTTCTCCCAGGGGGTGGCTTCCCCTTCAACCCCCCCCCCCCCCCTCAGAACACAATGGCTCAGCAGGAGGGATTCCCCCATCAACGCTGACTATATTGATGGGGGAAAATTGAGCCATTTTCTTTACTGCAACCCTTGGTCTATGGCTGGCCTAAAGGGAATGATGGGGGGGAATCCCTCCCATGGAGCCATTGTTTTCTCCCAGCAGGGGGGCGGGGGGTGGCATTCCCACCAAGAGAACACAGTAATCATTGCTAGCAATAATCACATATGAAATCCGACAGGCTGGTTGTATCCAAGTTTATCAATTGGATACATTCAGCCTGCCCATACATGGTTCAATTCAAACCGTCTATGGCCGGCTTTAGTCAGACTGTCCCACCTCTCATAGAAAGGGGTTTGGGGGTTAAACTGATGTTTCTGCCTCTTATACCGTGTACACACGAGCGGACTTCTCATCCGCCTGAACTCCGAAGGACTTTTAGACGGAGTTCCAACTAAACGGACTTGCCTACACACGATCACATCAAAGTCCGATCGTGTCGAACGTGATGACGTGCGACCGGACTAGAATAAAGAAGTTCATAGCCAGTAGCTGCCCTTACGTCCTTTTTTGTCCATTGGACTAGCATACAGACGGACGGATTTTTCGATCGGACTCGAGTCCGTCGGAAAGATTTGAAACGTTCTATTTCTAGGTCCGTCGGACTTTGACAGAAGAAGGTCCGAAGAAGATCTGATGAAGCTCACACGCGATCGGAATGTCTTACGGAATCGTTCCGGCTGACCTTTTCTGCCGGACAGTCCGCTCGGGTGTACTCGGCATTAGGCTGCAGTCACACCTCAGCGTTTTGAACCGCGGGCAGATTTTTTGCTGCAATGCTGCCCGCGATTTCAAAGTGCCGAGGTGTGAATGACAAATCGCAGAACGCACATTTGACATGTGTCAATGCAGCCTGATACAGAGTGATTTTTACAGATAAAAAATAAATAATAAATAAAATAAAAAAAAAAAAAAACACAACACCACCACAAAAAAAAATAAAAAATTATACACATCACTCCAAAAAGCTCAGTTTTCTTGGAGCTCACCATCTGCCGGTAAATAGAAAATGCCATATGCAAAGATAGATACTTTTTTTTCTTAAATTTTAGACATGTTGGGGGGGGGGGTCTCAGAGAAAAATAAAAACAACTCTAACTTTATTGGCAGTTACAATGAAGATGCTTCTCTGACTCGCTCATAGATAAAATACAGCACTTGACACACAGGCATAAAAAAAAAAAAAAAAAATATTCAAAATAAAAGGCCCATTATCAGTAATCTATGATAGGACTTCAAGCATTATCTTTCAAGAGGAAAATGTACATAGACTACAGCAACTGTCTATAGCAGAAAGGGTGCCTATCATGGAATATATCTATAGAGTCCTGTGATTATTATAAACTGTCAGTTTTCTGAACGGTTACAGGAGATCAAAATACTGAACAATTTAAAAAAAAAAACAAAAAAAAAAAAAAAACACCTCACTCTCTAGAGCGGATTTAGAGCTTTATTTTTTAGATGATCGCTCAAGCAGCTCGCCATTCACACATTTTGATTTATAAATATCAGGTGTTTTTTGTGTGGGGGTGTTAATTGAGATTTGAATTAAAAAAAAAAAAAAAAAAAAAAAAAAAAATTTTATTGTGAATCGCTCCTGTATTCTATTTTTTTTTTTTTTTTAAATGTAACCGTTTTAGGAGAAAATTAAATGAGTGGGTTTGGTCCCGCTATAAATCATTTCCTGCCTCCTTGTAACATCCTTTGTGACCCCCCAAACCTCTCCATTTTTCCCCCTCACTCATTTGTTTGGAACAGGCAGAGCACATGCAGCCCACAGGTCAGGGGTCAGCAAACGTTTTCCACCTAAGAGCCGGTGTCACGTCACATTCGGCGACCCATCACATTTTGCTACCCGCTGGAGTGCGCATGCGCGACGCCGCCATATGCAATCCAACACTGTTGTAAGACCACTTTGCCACAGGGCCACTCGCCACGCTTCGGGCATGGCCTCGGCATAAATTATAATCTATCTCTATGTCCACTTGGATGGTGGGGCTTGAACCTGGACTCAGGGGTGTGGCCACAAAATTCTGCACATGCGCAGATCGCCACAGTGTTGGAACGCATATGGCGGCGTCGTGCAAGCGCAGTCCAGCGGGTAGCCAAAATGTGATGGGTCGCCATATGTGACACTACCCCACATTCAATATATGCGAATGCATGGAGGGCCGCATTCACCCGCTAATAAATGAAGATAATAATCCTAACATAGTAATAATTAACACTACAGGTTTACCTCACTGATACAAAGTCAGTTCACCCTGAGGGAGCGTGTGGCTGGGGATAAGGATTTTAACTGCCCCATCCTGGCACCCAAGGGTGGCCAGCATGGTCTGGAAATGGGGTTATTTTCCCTAAGGAAAATGGGGTTCCTGACCCTAGGGGGATGGGGTTCCCATCCCCAGAGGAAAAGGGGTCCCCGTCCAAGTGAGAAGAGGGTCCCCCCCCCCAAGCAAGATTCCCATGCCCCCCAAAAGCAGTGTCCTCTGTCCCTTGCACCCCCCCCCCCCCCCGGGCCAGACATTAACCACTTGCCAACCGGCTCACGGCTGGGCAAAACGTATGGATATGTTGTTCCCTTTAAGAGCTGCTGGAGGCAGGCACGCGCATGCGTGCTCACAACACAGTGGAGGACCCGATGCGTGTGGCCGGCGGGCGCAATCGCCGCCGGGCACAAGAGCACACAAATCCTTGTTCTGTCAGGGGAGAGGAGACATATGGGTTGTTCCTACTAAGTAGGAACAACCCATATGTCTCCTCCCTCAGTCAGTACTATCCCCATACAGTTAGAACACAACCAGGGAACACACAGTTAACCCCTTGATCGGCCCCTAGTGTTAACCTCTTCCCTACCAGTGACATTTACACAGTAATCAGTGCATTTTTATAGCTCTGATCGCTGTATAAAATGTCAATGTTCCCAAAAATGTGTCAAAAGTGTCTGATCTGTCGACCGCAATGGTTGCAGTACAAAAAAAAAAAAAAAACCACAACTCGCAGATCACCGCCAATACTAGTTAAAAAAAATAAATAAATAAAAGCCATTAATCTTTCCCAGTTTGCAGACGCAACTTTTGCGCAAACCAATCAATATACGCTTGGTTGTGATTTTTTTTACCAAAAATATGTAGAAGGATATATTGGCCTTAACTGATGAAGAAATGTGTTTATTAAAAACTTTTGGGGATATTTATTATAGCAAAAAATTGTTTTTTTTTGTTTTGTTTTTAAATTGTCGCTTTTTTTTTGTTTATAGCGGAAAAAATTAAAACCACAGAGGTGACCAAATACCACCAAAAGAAAGCTCTATTTGAGTGAAAAAACAAAAAAAACAAACAAACAAAAAAAAAGGGATGCAAATTTCATTTGGGTACAGCATTGCACGACCGCGCAATTGTCAGTTAAAGCGACGCAGTGCCAAAATTGTAAAAAAAGTGCTCTGGTCAGGAAGGGGGTAAAATCTTCCGGGGCTGAAGTGGTTAAACAGTGGTGGGCTGGGTGTGGCCCATGGACCGCCGACCCCTGGAGCAAGCAAAAGGGTGGCTATGTACCTATATACGGGGGGGGGGGGGGGTTGCACGAACACAATCAGCTTCCCTCTGACAGGAAGCGAGATCACAGGAGCTAAATAAATACATTTTGAGATTTAGTGGCGGCCGAGAGCAATAGGAGGTACTTTGAGTTAAAGTGGTAGTAAACTCAAACATTATATTGCAACATGCCAGTTCTTAGAGGTGATTGCTGCATTCCTTTTCTTTTTTAGGCCCTCTTATTTTCAGCTGGTGATCTGGACAGTAAATCTATGGTTATTCTACAGAACAAGCGGTCCTGCAAATATAGCAGTTAGAGGGATGAGACAAACCATTTACCACTGACAGAGGGTGCTTACATTGATCATCTTTTATTCTTTAGGCCTCTTTCACATGGGACGGATCCGTGATGATCTGACCCGTGAACGTTCGCTTGCTCATGTGCCCTGCCGGAGGATGACAGGGCGGGACCCGCACACTGTGCAGGGACCGCCCTGTCAGATCTCCGCTCTCCCCTATGGGGGGGGGGGGGAAATCGGATGAGCACGGACCGCCTGTCCGTGTTAATCCGATCCGCTCTGCAGACGGATAGAAAAATAGTATTTTCTTCCGTCTGCAGAATCGGACGAGAGCGGGGACGGATGATATCGGGAACATCCTCGGACACCCGCTATCCCATAGGGATGCATGTATGTCCGTATTTCATCCGAAAACGGATGGATGAAATACGGACATACGGTCCGCACGTGTGAAAGGGGCCTTAAATGTAAAAATTGTACCAAAAAGATAAATAAATAAAATAAATAAAGGTTGCTATAATTGCGTGAAAAGCGTTAGCTGGCGTTCAGCTTCAATTATTTTTTTAATCTAAAAATTAAAAAAAAAAAAAAAAAAAAAAAAAAAGAGAAGTACAGCCCAAACTTGTTTTGCTGTACTCTTTCCTGTGACCCGTTTTCAGCAGACAGAGGGATGAAGTCCACTGTCTGCTGACGTCACAGAGCCAGCACACAGCTCACGGAGCCCTGAGAACAGAGCGATCTGCGGTGTTAGATCGCTCAGTTCTCAGTGTTAGAGCTGGCGGGGAACAGATGGAGCATCGGACTCATACGATTACAATGAAAAAAAAATAAAAATATATCCCATACATCTTTTAAATCTGCTAGCACATCTAACAGTCCCATCCCCCCCCCCCCCCCCCCGGTCACTGCTGACATCCGCCGCTCCATAGAAGTGAATGGAGCATCTGATGAGGTCCGCCTGAAAAACTGACAGGTGGACCTGATCAGAAAGCCTGTGTGAAAGGGGCCAAACTGAGCGATTTTCTTTCCTTCCAACCATGGGTGCAGGAGAGAAAATTGCATCATCCATGTATTGCTTTAGATTCACTACAGGTTTGTGAAAGATCACAAGCTGAAATAATGAAATGAAAGCCCTTTATCAATGCTGTGCCTGACTGATTGGCCTGTAGTGTAGGGGTTTCATATACCCCTACACTGGTGACAACCGTGGTGGTCACCAACAGTGTTAATTTTGGCATCAAATTTTCATTTCGTTTTAGTCAGTCTTTTGACTATAATGCCATTTTAGTTTTAGTTGTATTTTAGACATCTGTAATTGTTTTTGTCATATTTAGTTGATTAAAATATTATGGGTTTAGTTAATTGTAATGCATTATTTAAGCATTTCCAAACTCATTATATACTCCTGGAGTAAAAATCGAATATGTTATTTATGGTATTAAGGTTTCGAACAAACAGACTCACTGGACTATGGTCTGAGGGGAGGCCTGTAACGGACAGACGTTCTGGATCGTGGCCTGAGGGGCGGCCTGCAATGCACAGACGCTCTGGTCCTCTGGACAGTAGGGACTGGGGAGGCCTATAACGCACAGTGCTCTGGTCCTCTGGAGGGTCTGGAGGACTGTAACGCACAGTGCTCTGGAGGACTGTAACGCACAGTGCTCTGGTCAGTCTGGAGGACTGTAACGCACAGTGCTCTGGTCAGTCTGGAGGACTGTAACGCACAGTGCTCTGGTCAGTCTGGAGGACTGTAACGCACAGTGCTCTGGTCAGTCTGGAGGACTGTAACGCACAGTGCTCTGGTCCTCTGGACGGTCAGGACTGGGGAGGCCTGTAATGCTACACAGTGCTCTGGGCGGTCTGAGGAGGCCTGTAATGAACAGTGCTCTGGACAGTTGTGCAAGTCGCGATTCTTGGGAGCCCTGTAATGCACAGTGCTCTGGATGGTCATTTGAAGAGGCTTGTAAATACTGCACAATGCTAAGCACGCCACACCACTAAGCATGCTACGGTTGCTACCTGGCTTGCTTGGAGGGGAAGCACTCACAGCCTTTACAGGCGGAGCTCAGAGGAAACCGGAAGCTCATGTGCGCAAATGTCCCTCCGTTCCATTTTCGTTTACTGATGAAAATTGAATTGATTTGCGTCAATTGACGAAAACACGGGGTCATTTTCGTTTAGTTACTGGAAATATGCCGCTGCCGAAAATGTTTTTGACGGCGAACACTGGTGACCGCCCAAGTGCATTTGGGTTTACAGGTTCCTCGGTGGTGTACAACTGTCACTATAAAAGGATGGCTGATCAATAAATGGAAGTTCAATTAAATAAAAGGGTTCTTTGCATTGGAGGCATGGCGCAGTATATGTGCCATTGTGTGGTATAGTAGTATTCCGGGTGGAGACCATAGAAAGGGACAATTTTATTGTGAGGTCCTTGATCCAGGGAGAACTCTGGTTTGACTTTAGTATAGAGCACAACAAGAACCAGACACGCCCTGCATACTACTGTATGATTCCAATTCAGAAACAAAAAAGGTTCTATTGAAGTATATAGGTCAGGCATATAATTCACCATAAAATTAAAATTGCACGGATAATAGGATACAGACTTTAAATTGTGGTGGCTGAGGCTCCCGGAGGAGAGGACTCTACAAAATGCTGAAGGCTTATCAACACGTTTTCCTGAGGAAAAAAAAAAGGGAAGTGATTTTTGGATGCTGCCGGGGATCTGATTTGATGAAATCTGCTTAAAAAAGACGTATGGCAGTAAAGCGGACAATTGGATGGAAACGGACATGCAGTCCATTTCCATTTGACCACCCAATAGAGGAGAGCGGGCTGTGTCCATGTCCGTAAAATTCCACTAAATCTATCCCCTATTTTGTAGACGCTATAACTTTTTGCGCAAACCAATCAATGTACGCTTATTGCGATTTTTTTTACCAAAAATATGTAGAAGAATACATATCGGCCTAAATTGAGAAAAAATTTTTTTTTTTTTCCCCACAAATAGAGCTTTCTTTTGGTGGTATTTGATTGCCTCTGTGGTTTTTATTTTTTGCGCTATAAACAAAAAAGCGTCAATTTTGGGGGAAAAAAAAAAACACAATATTTTGTACTTTATGCTATAATATCCCCTTTTTTTTTTTTTTTTTTTTAAAGCAAAGGGGATATTATAGCATAAAAGTACAAAATATTGTGTTTTTTCCCCAAAGTTGTTGCTTTTTTGTTTATAGCGCAAAAAATAAAAACCGCAGAGGCAATCAAATACCACCAAAAGAAAGCTCTATTTGTGGGAAAAAAAAAAAAAAAAAAGACGTCAATTTTGTTTGGGTGCAACGTTGCACGACCACGCAATTGTCAGTTAAAGCGACACAGTGCCGAATCGCAAAAAGTGCTCTGATCAAAAAGGGGGTAAATTCTTCCGGGGCTGAAGTGGTTAAAGCGGTAGCAAACTCTGCTTTTTTATTTATACCTACAAGTAGGTCTATAATAAGGCTTACCTGTAGGTACAGTAAACATTTCCTAAACGTGCACCGTTTAGGACACGTGTCAAAACACACTGTCAGACTGTCCCGCAGCTGTCAAAACCGGTGACACGGGAGCCAGGGGCGGGTCCAGGTCTTGCTGTCTGTCAATGGACACAGCAGCGGGACTTGTGAGCGCGCCTGCACAGGTGCCACCAGGGAAAGTGGCTCTCTGTGGTACCCGCTGAAGAGGAGGAGCCAGGAGTGCCGCGGGGGCAACCCAGAAGGAGGAGGATCGGGGCAAATATGACAGGTCTGTTATTTAAAAAAAAAAAAAAAAAAAAAAAAAACACAGCCTTTATAATCACCCTTAATGCATGCAATCTGGTGGCCACACCCACTGTTCAATGCGGTTTGGTGGGGGGGGGGGGTTGAGTTCCTACACCTAATTCTCTGATTTCAAAAAATAAATAAATAAAAAAAGCCCTGGATAAATTTATATAGTTTTACAGATGCAACCAGCGCTTTGAGGACAACCATAATGCTTATGTGGGCCTGCAACGAAATGGAGTTTGACACCCCTGATTTAGGAGATATTTACCCAAGCAGCCAGAGACATCACTGGAGCATGCACACTGTGCCCTCAATTGACAGCATCCCATCCATTGAGAGAGCCGTATTGCAGCTGTGGCTCCCGCGCATTGGCCTACATCAGAGTGTTTCCCTTGCATCAGGGTCCCCATTAGAGGTGGAGACCAACTGATCTGAGACTGTGTTCTAAGCTGGAGGACACTCAACTGACTCCGCCAAGTTCTCCCAAAGGCCTAATTCCAGGAGACCATACTACCCTTGTTTCTGGTATTTGTGTCCTGATGCACTGTGCAAGATCAGGACTTACTGTCTACAGTAGACCACATGGTCCTGTGGCAGCTGGAAATGAGGTTTTCTTTGCACCAGAATGTGCTGCAGGCTCTCACCTTGCAACTTGATACAGAAGTTACAATGTTGCAATCTGGTTATTGGGGCAAATGAGCCTGAGGAAATGCCTCCTACAGCCAGCAGCAGACGGATGAAATCATCGCAGCTTGGTCAATGTCAGTGGACTGGTGCTCATAGATTACTTTTTAATGGTTAAGAAGGTGGAGGTTTTAATTTTAATATATATATATATATATATATATATATATATATATATATATATATATATATACCGTATATACTCGAGTATAAGTCGTTCTGAGTATAAGTCGAGACCCTAATTTACCACAAAAAAATGGGAAAAACTTATTGACCCGAGTATAAGACGAGGGTGAGAAATGCACAGCTACTGTAAGTGGAAAAGAGGGTCAACAATGCCCATTTGCAGCCTCACTGTGCCCATTTGCAGCCTCATTGTGCCCATTTGCATGCCTTACTGTGCCCATTTGCAGCCATAGGTCCCCTGAACTTCAAACTCGGTAGTTAAGGGTTCCTAGATACCCCCTAGCTGCAGCCAAAATTTGGGGTCTCTGAACCCAAAGGGTCCCGAAATGGCATTGCTGCAGATGGACACAGTTGACGAATTTGGGGCCCTGTATCTCGGGGCCACTTAGTGCTAAGAACCCCAAATTTGGTGTGAAAACCCAGTGGAACTAGCACCATAAAATTTCCAAAGATGGGGTTTCTAGCACCAAGTGGCCCCGAGATACAGGGCCCCAAAATCAGTTCAGAAACAGTCAAGCACTTTTTTGCAGCAGAGAATGTCATTTTCCGAATTGGTTTTAAAACTTAGAAACTTCAGCTTTGGATATGTTGTGGTACCAGTTCCACTGGGTTTGCACACCAAATTTGGGGTTCTTAGCACCAAGTGGCCCTGAGATATGGGGCCCCAAATTCGGTTCAGAAAATGTCAAGCACTTTTCTGCAGCAGAGAATTACATTTTCCGAACTGATTTTGGGGCCCTGTATCTCGGGGCCACTTAGTGCTAGAAACTTCAGCTTTGGATATGTTGTGGAACCAGTTCCACTGGGTTTTCACACCAAATTTGGGGTTCCTAGCACTAAGTGGCCCTGAGATACAGGGCCCCAAAGTCGGTTCGGAAAATGAAATTTTTTGCTGCAGAAAAGTGCTTGACTCCAGTATAAGTCGAGGGGGGCACTTTCAGCACAAAAAAATGTGCTGAAAAATTCGACTTATACTCGAGTATATACGGTATATATAACAGTAGTCAGAAATGTATTCATGCAAGTTCCAGAACAGCCTCCTATTGTCCTCTTCTACGGAATCACCATATTATACAAGAGCAAGACCACAGCCACCTCAGCTGCAACAGATTAAACCCGATAAAGAGAAGCAGATGCTGAAATGCTGTTCCATACTCATTTTGGCAGAGAGTTTCAAGGTATTTGTGAAGGGGTTGGAATTCCATTGTACGAATCCAAGATCATGCAGAAAATAAGCAATCCAGACAATACGGTTTTGCCTACAGAATCTGAGGAGGAACTTGACTTATACCTAATTAGAGTGCAGAAAATGGCAAGAATGTCTCCATCAAAAAAAAGTAATTGTAACCAACAAAAAGGGCAGAATGAATTAAAACAAAAGCTTGAAAATGAAAGACTAGCGCAAGTAACCAACTTCCAAAACTACGGAACATGGATTATTGGAAACCTAAAGGATAACTCTGATCTCAGGGCTGGAATCCAAGCAAAGTTTATGGAGACACTAGATGATGAACATGGATTCAGGAAACCCCGAGGAACTATGCCGACATCAAAGCTGGAATCGCCAAGGCCAAGCAAAATTTCTGGAGACACAAAGAGCTGGTGAGGAATAATCTCCCTCTAAGCCAGGGATGTCAAGTTGCCCTTAAAAGTACCAGTTGCATCTGGGAGTGCCCTTTGCAAACAGTACAACACCAACACCCCCCCTCCCTGCTTCCTACCTTGCCCAGCTCTAGTAATGCCCTATGTTGGTGGCTTTTTACTAGCCCCATGTACTTGCCCCTGTTTTGTCCCCACCGTGAGGAATCTGTTAAGACCAGAAGCAAAGTACAGCTGTCCCTTGTAAATACAGGAGCCTTCTGTGTTTAAAAAGTGACAGCAGGAGTGGAGGATGAGAGGTGGCGGAATGGAGATCCTACATGTTCCAGCTGCAAAACTGAGAGGGAGGGCCACATGGCAAAGCTCGGTGGGTCGGATTTGGCCCCCGGGCCTTGTCTTTGACATATGTGCTCCAAGCCCAAAGAAAAAAATTGCTACCAAGTCCGGTATGTTCTCAGGTATGGCACAGAAACATTTTTCCGCACAAGGTCTCTAGATAAGAAGATTGCAAGTTGTGACCTGTGCTACAAAAAGGATCTCGAAGACCTGCTGGATAGACATGGTCACCAAAGAAGAGGTGCAACAGATTTAATTAAACAAAATTGTGTCTGTGTGAAGGGATATTTTAAAGAGCAAATTGCTAATTTTTGGCCACATCTCACAAAACCTCGGCTGGAGAGGAGCAAAGCAAGATTGTGGAAGAGGGCAAAAGGAGAAGAACATGGTGGATGGAGGACATCCAATAAATGACAGGCGGCCGTGGCGCATAGCAGCATATGAACTTGGCAAAATACAAGAATGAATGGAAAGCAAACGGTAGAATGAAGGTTGTGGTTTCGAAGTTCACCGAAGACCACAAGCGGTGATGGTAATAGGAGAAGCTCGTATTTTTCTCATACTTTTTATTTTACGATTGCTTGAAATATAAAATGGGACACAAAAATAATCTCCCGAATACAATTCCCACGTCATTCGACCTTTAAAGTCATTTGGAAAGTAAAGACACAACTTCTCGGTGTAATCTATTGGTACCTACAAATAGGTTCTCAGAAATGTAGCACATACTCTGCATACATTTGAAAAGAAACAGCCAATCAGCACATTTAACTTTTAATGTCAGTATTTTACGCCATTTTACATCACTGGTTGAATTGATCGGTCATATGATCATGTTGATAAATGTGGCTTCCAAAAAACACTTAATTGATTTTTTTGACTGTAATATCATTCACTTATAGACATAGGTTTATTTACATTATTTTACACAGAGGTTTATATTTATTTTCCACTATTCTTTGAACAGCGCCACTTTCCTTTTAGTACAGTCTTATTGTCTACTTAATTGATCAGCACCAAACAAAACATTCACCTGGATCACTCTGATCACTTTCAGTAGAAGAATTGAAGGTGATATTCTTTCAGAATGGATCACTCAGTCCAACGGACCGCAAGATTGGAACATCCCACCCCCCCCAACCCCCAACCCAATCACTTTCACCTTAGATTCTGCAAAAAAGGGCAAAGGCAATCAAAAGGATAGGTCAAAACAAAAAAAAAAAAGTTGATAATTACAGGATTGGATATCAATCAAGTTATGTAATGATCTGATGGCAGTACATAAAGTGGCAATGACCCCCTCAGATCATCACAGTACATACAAGATAAACCCCTCTCCTCTGCCTCCCCCTATTACTATCATCACAGTACATATATTGAATGGGGTAACCTCTCCAACCCCCATCATCACAGTACTAATGGGGTACCCCCCCCCAACATCATAATACTAATGGGGTAAACCCCCCCCCCATCACAGTACTAATGGGGCAACCCGCCAACACAGTACTAATGGGGGTAAACCCCCCCATAATCACAGTACTAATGGGGTACCCCCCCAACATCACAGTACTAATGGGGTAACCCCCCCCCCCCCAACATCACAGTACATACAATGGGGTAACCCCTCCAACCCCATCATCCCATTACTAATGGGGTAACCCCCCCCCAACATCACAGTACTAATGGGGTAACCCCCCCAACATCACAGTACTAATGGGGTAAACCCCCCCCCCCCCCTCATCATCACAGTACTAATGGGGCAACCCGCCAACAACACAGTACTAATGGGGTAAACCCCCAACATCACAGTACTAATACGGTACCCCCCCAACATCACAGTACTAATGGGGTAAAACCCCCCCCCCCCCTCATCATCACAGTACTAATGGGGCAACCCGCCAACAACACAGTACTAATGGGGTAAACCCCCAACATCACAGTACTAATACGGTACCCCCCCAACATCACAGTACTAATGGGGTAAAACCCCCCCCCCTCATCATCACAGTACTAATGGGGCAACCCGCCAACAACACAGTACTAATGGGGTAAACCCCCAACATCACAGTACTAATACGGTATCCCCCCAACATCACAGTACTAATGGGGTAACCCCCCCCCCTCATCAACACAGTACTAATGGGGTAAACCCCCCCATAATCACAGTACTAATGGGGTAAACCCCCCCAACTTCACAGTACTAATGGGGTAAACCCCCCCAACTTCACAGTACTAATGGGGTAAACCCCCCCAACTTCACAGTACTAATGGGGTAACCCCCCCAACTTCACAGTACTAATGGGGTAACCCCCCAACAACACAGTACTAATGGGGTAAACCCCCCCCCATAATCACAGTACTAATACGGTACCCCCCCAACATCACAGTACTAATGGGGTAAACCCCCCCCTTCATCAACACAGTACTAATGGGGTAAACCCCCCCCATAATCACAGTACTAATGGGGTAAACCCCCCCATAATCACAGTACTAATGGGGTAAACCCCCCCATAATCACAGTACTAATGGGGTAAACCCCCCCAACTTCACAGTACTAATGGGGTAACCCCCCCCCCTCATCATCACAGTACTAATGGGGTAACCCCCCAACTTCACAGTACTAATGGGGTAACCCCCCCCCCTCATCATCACAGTACTAATGGGGTAACCCCCCAACTTAACAGTACTAATGGGGTAACCCCCCCCACACACACACACACACACACACACACATCACAGTACATACAATGGGGCAACCCCTCCAACCCCATCATCCCAGTACTAACGGGGTAACCCCCATGCCCACCAGCACAGTACATACAATGGAGTACTCCTCTCTATCCCTCCAACACAGTACATACAACAGGGGGGGGTCCTCCCTATCATCACAGTGCATACAAATGGGGGGGGGGGTGTCCTCCATCCATATCATCACAGTACATAAAATTGGGGGGGGGTCCTCTATTTCCATCACATCCCCCCCCCCCCCCCCCCGGTCGGTGACTCACCAGCACTCCCCTCTCCACACTGCTCGCCGCAGCAGCTGCTGTCGCCATCCTGAGCTATCCAGGTCACAGCTAGACGATGCAGCCACTATGCAACAAGCCACGGCTCCGCCCCGCTCCTCCCATTGGACAGATTAAGTCCCACCCCCCCGGCACGATTGGCCCATTCCCCTTGTCATTCCTCGCTAGTGTCACCTAGACTGGGGAACGCCGCAGGAGGACATTGGGCACGTGTTCTGCTGAGCTCTCTGGCCACACCCACTCAGCCATAGAGGGCTGTGATTGGCCGGCTGGAATACCTTCACAATCCTCAGGATACAATGTAACATTCGATGTTATCTGCTGCATTCCATGCCAGGAGAGGGGGGCAGATCGTGGCCAATTAGGTGCACTACAAGAGCCAGCATGACCCTAATGGGCAGAACAGAGCTGGAATTCAAGTGTTTTCAGATCTAAGAGTAGAATGTGATATATTCCAGTTTAGTTGTGGCTGCAAAATAGAACTTTATTTCCTTTAATTAGAATAGAATCTCATTGTAATTTGCAATGACAAGAAAGTATTTATCTTACTTGCACCTGGTGATCCTGCCAGTAACTGACTTCCTGTCCATAGGGTGACAACACTCACTATACTGGATGTGTGGAGGAGTCGTGTTGTCACCCTATAGACAGGACTACACAACGCCCCCCCCCATTCCATACAACCCCCCCCATCCCATCCCCCACAACCCCCCCCCCCCCATCCCAACCCCCCTTCACCTACACCCAACTACGCTCAATGTGCACAATCCCATTCTTCCTAAGGCTTCCATATGCAGCCACTTGTGCCAATCAAATGCAGCCACTGTGACCCCCGCCCGCTGTCTGCCCGCCACTTACCCTATCAGGCAGCGTGTGACGGCGGTGAGCTGTAATGCCCCGTACACACGGTCGGATTTTCCGATGGAAAATGTGCGATAGGACCCTGTTGTCGGAAATTCCGACCGTGTGTAGGCTCCATCACACATTTTCCATCGGATTTTCCGACACACAAAGTTTGAGAGCAGGATATAAAATTTTCCGACAACAAAATCCGTTGTCGGAAATTCCGATCGTGTGTACACAAATCCGACGCACAAAGTGCCACGCATGCTCAGAATAAATAAAGAGATGAAAGCTATTGGCTACTGCCCCGTTTATAGTCCCGGCGTATGTGTTTTACGTCACCGCGTTCAGAACGATCGGATTTTCCGACAACTTTGTTGTGACCGAGTGTATGCAAGACAAGTTTGAGCCAACATCCGTCTGAAAAAATCCTAGGATTTTGTTGTCGGAATGTCCGAACAAAGTCCGACCGTGTGTACGGGGCATTAGACTGCTACTGTGTTCTCCATGCTTCCCCCTTCTCTCTTCTTTTCTGCTAGGCGTCCAATAGGGGCTCCTGTGCCTTCAGCCAATCAGGTGATGGCGTAATTGGCGGAGAGGCGGTCCAGTGTTAGAAAAGCAAATATTCATTTGCTTTTCTAAAACATTTGGATGAACTTCGAGCGCAATGCCTATTAGAACCTACGGCTCTAATCAGGTGCTTAAAAAAAACCACACCCCCCGCTGCTGTAATTTAGGCGCCCGGCGTCCAAAAAGGGGCCGGACACCTGAATAGGGGGTGGCAGCGGCGGCCATAGATAGATTCATGCATATAGACATGAATCTATCCATTAGTCATAGGGGGAGGGGGGGGGTGGCATGAAAGGGGGGGGCTGTGCCTGTGCGCCCTTAATGGACGGGCAGCCCCTGGTACATTTACTCATTCACAAAAAATGTAAACGGTTAATAAAAAAAAAAAAAAATACTTTACAGTTTCTTAGTTTTATTAAAATACAAAAAAAAAAAGCCCAATGAGGTATTAGACATACGCAGAACGAAAAAATTTGTTTTGTTCTTGTTGAATCGATTTCATTCTAAATCAGATGTATTCTATTCAAGTTTTGGAAGATGGTTCTATTCTTTCTATTCTATTGTTTTTTTCTATTCTTTTCTACTCTATTCGAATTTGTTCTGTTCAAAATTCGAATTCCGGAAGATGGTTATATTCTTTCTGTTTTATTCTATTATATTGCTTTCTTTTAAGCTATTCTATCCTTTTATATTCTATTCTAATCTACTTTTTTTCTGTTCTATTAGAATTCAAATTTATTCTAGTCGAAATTCGAATTTTGGAAGAAGGTTCTATTTTATTCTATTTTTTCCTATTCTTTTCTTTTTTTTTTCTATTCTATTCTGAATTCAAATGTATTCCATTTAAAATTTGAATTTCAGAAAATGGTTATATTCTATTTTATTCTATTTCTTTATTTTCTATTCTATTTTATTTTCTTTTTTGTTCTGTTTTACTCTATTCTTTTCTATTCTATTATTTTCTATTCTATTTTTTTCAATCCTTTTATTTTGTATTCTGTTCCATTTTACTCTATTATATTCTATCCCTTTATTTTCTATTCTATTTTTCCTAATATACTTTTACTTTCTATTCTGTTCCGTTTTACTCTATTATATTCTATCCCTTTATTTTCTATTCTATTTTTCCTAATATACTTTTACTTTCTATTCTGTTTCGTTTTACTCTATTATATTCTATCCCTTTATTTTCTAGTCTATTTTTGTTAATATAATCTATTTTATATAATATAATAAAATCTATTCTATTTTGTTAATATTTTCTATTCTGCTTCGTTTTACTCTATTATATTCTTTTATTTTCTATTCTATTTTTTTATTCTATTTTATTCTTCGGAAATTCGAATTTGATTAAAAAAACTATTCAAATCCGATTACTATTCAAATTCAAATTTCACCTGAAATGTTTAGTTATTTTGGATTCATTTAAATTAGTTACTATTGTAATTAAAAAAAAAATTAGTCAGAATTTCAATTCAGAAAAAAACGAACCGCTCATGTCTATGAGGTACATCCACCGTCAATGGCGTCCAGCGGTGCATATGTGAATGAGTTGGGCTATGTACCCCGTCTTCTTCATTTGTTTATTTCATATGGGGGGGGGGTGGACCTAATGTTTTAGGAGGGGGTGCTGCATACTTTTCCTCTTTCTTTACTGCATGTTTGGCTGCTGTATAGATTTTTTTGGGGGTAAACCCCACACTTATTTTTATTTTTTATGTGGGCATTTATACCAGAATCTCACCATGATGTGTTTTTATGGGGAACCACGTGCCATTTTTTTTTTTTATTAGGGTCCCTTATTAACATCTATACCAGACCCTCACCTAGGATAAATGAATGGGGCACCATAATGCATGGATCATGCATTCAAATTTTCCAGGTAAACTATCTATTCTATTGCAAGGATTTTGACAAATGCTAATTCAGTTCCTTATCGGCTTTTGTGTAGACATATAGATCAATGCCTGGACAAAGTCCTTTAGCACGCAAGGTGTAAAGACCAAAGTGTGCCCATCCCTTAAATTGGGAACTACTTCAGCAGGACAGTTTTCACCCAAAACCAAAAATGTAATATATTGCAGCTTACCACATGTGGTGGCTGCATTCGTTTTCTTTTTGTAGGCTGGTTTCACCTGGTGATCTGGCCAGTAACACACCCCCTGTATTAGAGTGTCCCCACTCTGGATGAAGAAGCCCAAGGGGGGAAACCCTTGAACAAAAGCATAGTCAGTCTAGTAATGTAGACATGTGCGATTAGTTTTACAAATCGAAAATTCGTACGAATTTCCGTAAATTCGTACATTCGGGAGGATCCGAAATACGAATTGCTATGCTTCCGAATTTTGTACGAAATTTCGTATATGAATTTCGGATCCAAATTCCTAACGAACATTTGTAATTGTTGCGAAAAGTTAACAAACCTAAAAAGGTAAAAACCCCAAGAAGTCAGCACAGCACAGGGATGGTGGGAGCTCCTCATAATGATAAATTCATCATAACGAACATTCGTAATTGTTACGAACCTAACGAACCTAACGAAAATTCATATTTCGTATGAAATTTCGGACACGAATTACGAAATACGTATTACCGTATATACTCGAGTATAAGTCGTTCCGAATATAAGTCGAGGCCCTAATTTACCACAAAAAAATGGGAAAAACTTAGTGACCCGAGTATAAGACGAGGGTGAGAAATGCACAGCTACTGTAAGTGGAAAAGAGGGTCAACAATGCCCATTTGCAGCATCACTGTGCCCATTTCCAGCCAAAGGTCCCCTGAACTTCAAACTCGGTAGTTAAGGGTTCCTAGATGCCCCCTAGCTGCAGCCAAAATTTGGGGTCTCTGAACCCAAAGGGTCCCAAAATGACATTGCTGCAGATGGATACAGTTGACAAATTTGGGGCCCCATATCTCGGGGTCACTTAGTGCTAAGAACCCCAAATTTGGTGTGCAGACCCAGTGGAACTAGCACCATAAAATTTCCAAAGCTGGGGTTTCTAGAATCAAGTGGCCCCGAGATACAGGGCCCCAAATATCAGTTCAGAAAATGTCAAGCACTTTTTTGCAGCAGAGAATGACATTTTCCGAACCGGGTTTTGGGCCCCGTATCTCAGGGCCACCTAGTGCTAGGAACCCAAGCTTTGGATATGTTATGGTACCAGTTTCACTAGGTTTGCACAACAAATTTGGGGTTCCTAGAACTAAGTGGCCCTGAGATATGGGGCCCCAAAGTCGGTTCAGAAAATGTCAAGCACTTTTCTGCAGCAGAGAATGACGTTTTCCGAACCGATTTTGGGGCCCCGTGTCTCGGGGCCACTTCGTGCTAGGAACTTCAGCTTTGGATATGTTGTGGCACCAGTTCCACTGGGTTTGCACACCAAATTTGGGGTTCCTAGCACTAAGTGGTCCTGAGATACGGGGCCCCAAAATTGGTTCGGAAAATGAAATTTTTTGCTGCAGAAAAGTGCTTGACTCCAGTATAAGTCAAGGGGGGCACTTTCAGCACAAAAAAATGTGCTGAAAAATTCGACTTATACTCAAGTATATACGGTAATTCTAATACGAAACGGAACGAAACAAATTTATTGACGGTACACATGTCTATCTAGTATTAGATATACTAGCCGATTTAGATACACTAACAAACTGAAGCCAAACTCCAGGTCACACTGCAGTTATACAAGTCATTTTTTTATTTTTTCATTTTGATGTAGCACACCCCCATAGGGATTGCGGATGAACTGGGATCCCTCACTCTTGCACAGTTGGTACACCAAAGAACAGTCTGTGACTCTGTTTTGTTTATTAGGGGTTAATAACTTGGATAGGGATGGGAGGTTATGGGATGCCCACTTGTCTTCTGCAAAACTTCAGGCACATCTTCCTAGATACCGTCTCCTTCACTTTCCTCCCTCACGTCTGCTCCAACTGATTTGCTCTGATTGATCTGAAAGGCTCCAAGTCAGATTAGCAATAGCCCATTACAGGCAGGAACTCGCAGCCCCTTTTAGGGTAAACTTAGTTGTAGTGAAACAGCTTGTAGCCTCTCCTCTGTGGCCACCGATCCCAGCACCACTTCTTCAGGAACTGCCAACCCACCTGGCTGCAGCTGCCCCTTTCACTAGCCCTCCTGGCTGTCTCTCTCCACACCAGTCCACCCGACTGACTTCACCAGCCCACCCCGCTGACTCACAGGAGATCTCTGGCCACTTTAAGGCCTCATGTACACGGGACGCTGTTAAACGCGCGTTCAGAGGCAGTTGGACGCTTTTTTCAACAGCCCCTGAACCCATGCAATGTTATCCTATGTGTCCATGTACATAGTCTCGTTTTTTGGCGTTTTTAGGCAGTTGTGTTTAACCTCGTTTTTCCAGAAGCAAAAAAATGGGTTGAGACGCAAAAGTTTTCCACGTTTCAGACGCCAAACGCGGCTAAACACCGGTACCGCGTTTAGCCGCGTTTGCGTTTTTAAAGGAAAATTTTACGACCCGACTTTGGGGCCCCATATCTCGGGGCCACTTGGTGCTAGAAACTCCAAAATTTGGTGTTCCTAGCACTACAACATATCCAAATTTGGGGTTCCTAGCACCAAGTGGCCCCGAGATACAGGGCCCCAAAGTCGGGTCACAAAATGTCATTCTCTGCTGCAGAAAAGTGCTTGACATTTTGTGACCCGAATTTGGGGCCCTGTATCTCGGGGCCACTTGGTGCTAGGAACTCCAAATTTGGTGTGCTAACACCATAACATATCCAAATTTGGGGTTCCTAGCACCAAGTGGCCTTGAGATATGGGGCCCCAAAGTCGGGTCACCAAATGTCATTCTCTGCTGCAGAAGTGCTTGACATTTTGCGACCAGACTTTGGGGCCCCGTATCTCTGGGCCACTTGGTGCTAGGAACCCCAAATTTGGTGTGCTAACACAGTGGAACTAACACTATAACATATCCAAATGGGGTTCCTAGCATCAAGCGGCCTTGAGATATGGGGCCCCAAAGTCGGGTCATTCTCTGCTGCAGAAGTGCTTGACATTTTGGGACCCGACTTTGGGGCCCCGTATCTCGGGGCCACTTGGTGCTAGAACCCCCATTTGGATATGTTGTAGTGTTAGTTCCATTGTGTTAGCACTCTAAATTTGGGGTTCCTAGCACCAAGTGGCCCCAAGATACGGGGCCCCAAAACAGGGTTGCAAAATGTCATTCTCTGCTCTGCAGACGCTTCTAGACGCAAACGCGGTAAAACGCGGCTAAACGCGGCAAAAACTGGCATTTCTAAATGCCAGTTTCAGCTTTTAAAAACATGTGTTCAGCAGAGTTTGCACCGGCGTCTCGTGTGCATGAGGCCTTAAACGTACGTTCAAAGGCAGTTGGACGCTTTTTTCTACTGCCCCTGAACTCATTCAATGCTATCCTATGTGACCATGTACACAGTCTCATTTATTGCCGTTTTGTTGCAGTTGCATGTAACAGCATTTCTTTGGAAGCAAAAAAAATCGGTTCAGACGCCGAAGATTTCCACGTTTCAGACGCCAAACGCGGCTAAACGCGGGTACCCGAGTTTTCGTTTATAAGCGTTTTTAAAAGTACCCTATATTTTAGACCTGAGAAGACAAAAATATGATGGAAAACAATAAAAAAACATAAAAAAAATATAGCTAAAAATGTTTTAATTACTTGCGATGATTCATAGGCCATATATAGCCCTTGATGCAATGCAATGCACCGCTGGCATTGCTGTATCCAAATTTTAATTGGAATTTGACCCATATGTTCAGATTTGACCAAGATGACCCCACCATTTAGCTTGACCCCCGACTTGAAAAAAAAAATTTGCCCAAAAAAATCTTATAAATTATAAAAAATTAACGTTTAAATGTGCATAAAATAGACAAAATATTTTTTTATACAAAAAATAAAGGAAAAACAAAAATAATATCTGTACATCCATATATCTATATATATACTGTATATATATATATATATATATATATATATATATATATATATATATCTATATCTATATATAAATATATGCACATACCTGATCGTCACCAACAGACGTTCCTCTGGTGACACACTCTTCCTCAAATTGGTGTCAGACTGGGTAATACTTTTTCAAGTAGAAGGTCAAACGTGACAATGGACATGCGTGTGAAATTAAAAAATTTGTTGGGGTAGGTACGCAGCTGTACATACATGTTTACAAAATATCCTGCCGACATTCACTGCGCAATCAAAGGATGGGTCCAATAGCGACAAACTCTGACTCTGGACCTCTCACGCAATTTTATACGTCATTCTAGCCTCATCAAGAGCAATGTCAGGAGCTATTCCTCACATGTGCTCATTATGGGATCCATTGCAAAAAAAAAAAGCACAGAAATAGAAGCAATTACCGTATTTATCGGCATATAACACGCACTTTTTTCCCCTGAAAATCAGGGGAAAATCGTGGGTGCGTGTTATAGGCCGATCCCCCCCCAATTGTGTGTGATCGGAGCGATCGCAGCAATTGCCGCGATTGCCGCCGACATACACAGCCGTGTGGAAATTCAAATACGGCGCCGAGACTGCAGGGACTCGGCGGAGCGGAGCTACACATAGCCGAGAGTCCTCGGGTTTTCTCGGCGCCGCTTACAGTCCCGCCCATAGGGCGGAACTGGGCGGGACTGTAAGCGGCGCCGAGAAAACCCGAGGACTCTCGGCTATGTGTATCAGCGCTCCGCCGAGTCCCTGCAGTCTCGGCGCCATATTTAAATTTACACAGGGCTGTGTATGACGGCAGGGATCGCGGCGATCCCACAAAGCTGCACGGGGGCAAGGCTGCACGGGGGGGCAAGGCTGCACTGGGGCAAGGCTGCATGGGGGCAAAGCTGCACTGGGGCAAGGCTGCACTGGAGAAAAGCTGCACTGACATGGCTGCACTGACAAGGCTGCACTGACATGGCTGCACTGACAAGGCTGCACTGGGGCAAAGCTGCACTGACAAGGCTGCAATGGACACTGGGGCAAGGCTGCACTGACAATTCTGCACTGGGGCAAAGCTGCACTGACAAGGCTGCACTGACAAGGCTGCAATGGACACTGGGGCAAGGCTGCACTGACACTGACAAGGCTGCAGATGGACACCGATAACGCTGCATTGATGGGCATTTTAATGTAAGTTTTTCTTCCTTAAACTTTACTCCTAAAAGTTTTTTTCCTTAAAATTCCCTCCTTAACTTGGGTGCGTGTTATACGCCGGCGCGTGTTATACGCCGATAAATACGGTACATGTAGACAACTGCTCTCTCTGCTGCTGCTACTCACTCTGGTCAAAATGGCTGAAATAGTTAACTACAATGTTTTTTCAACTTGGGGAGGGTCTTAAATGAGGTAATCTTAATAAACACTTCTAGACGCAAACGCGGTTAAACGCGGCATGCAAACTCGGCTAAACAGGCATTTTAAACGCCGGTTTCAAGGTGTCAAAAAAATTCGTTCAGTGGACTTTGCCTCAGCGTCCCGTGTACATGGGGGTCTAAGGCCTTTTCTCTTACAAGTTTAAATTTGTATTATTTTGCTACTTAGAGCCCTGATAGACAAGATGATTGATAAGATAGATAGATTTTAGCAGAGACCCAAAAGAATAAAATGGCGACAGTTGCAATATTTTATGTCACACCCTATTAACGCAGCAGTCTTACAAACGCATTTTTTTGGGGGGAAATAATACACATATAATTTTCTGAATTAAAAAAAAAAACAAACAAAAAAATAAAAACAAAAAAATAAATAAAAAAAAACAGTAAAGTTGGCCCATTTTGTATAACGTGAAATGTTACATCAAGTAAATATATACATAACATGTTATGCTTCAAATTGCATGCACTTATGGAACGGCGACAAACTACGGTACTTATTTTCTTGGGGGGCGCTTTAAACACTTTTTTTTTACAGGTTACCAGTTTAGAGTTACAGAGGTCTAGTGCTAGAATTATTGCTCTCACTCCAATGACCATGGCGATACCTCACATGTGTGTTGTTTTTTTTTTTTTTACACTGTTTACATATGTGGGTGAGACATACTTATACGTTCCTTTCTGCGTGCAAGCTCGGAGGGACAGGGCCTTTTACATTTTTTTTTATTATTATTATTTTTACTTTTCATTTTTACTCTGTCCCTTTACATTGTTTTTATTTTATCACTTTTAATCCTATGTAAACATCTCTTGTAATATAAATATGACAGCATGGCAGGGCCTCTTTATTGAGAGATCTGGGGTCCAAAAGACCTCCGATCTCACATTTTATTTTTTTTATTTTTTTATTTTAAATGTAAATGTGAGATCGGAGGTCTTTGGACCCCAGATCTCGCAATAAAGAGGTCCTGTCATGCTTATTCATATTACAAGGGGTGTTTACATTCATTGTAATAGGAATATAAGTGACAACATAAAATCATTTTTTTTACAGGGACAGCGTAAAAATAAAAAGTAAAATAAATAATTTTTTTTTAAGGCGCCCTGTCCCTCCGAGCTCACACGCAGAAACGAACGTATATGCAAGTCATGCCCACATATGTAAATGGTGTTAAAACCACACATGTGAAGTATCACCACGATCAGAACAGAAATAATTTTAGCACCAGGCCGCCTCTGTAACTCTAAACAGGTAACCTGTAAAAAAAATGTTTAAAGCATCACCTATGGAGATTTTTAAGTACCAAAGATATTCGCCATTCCACAAGTGCATGCAATTTTAAAGCATAGCATGGTATGTAAATATTTACTCAGTGTAACATCTTTCACAGTATACAAAAAAAAAATAAAGAAAAAGAAATTGGGCCAACTTTACTTTTTTTTTTTTGCTTTTAAATGTTAATGGTAAATATTTAAGGCAGCTCTTCCTAACCTCCACACTCTAATTCTAGAAAATTCTCCAACCTTCTAGACCAGGATGAGTCACCCAGCCCTTAACCTTAGTAAACCCCTGACCCAGATTTATGAGACTCATTTAACCATGAGTGAGTAAATTTACCTTTACTAACTCCTAGCACATACTAGAGCACAGGTGGCAAAAACAAGGCCCGCGGGCCGAATCCAGCCCGCCAGGCCTTGTCATGTGGCCCTCTTCCAGGTATCCCAGGCAACAAGAAAACATCCCCCCCCCTCGCGAGTGGCGCGGCCGGTCAGTTTCCATGAGAACAAGTAAACATCTCCCCCTCCGTGCTGTCTCCGCCTCCACCCCCGCCTCCCTGAGC
The DNA here is from genome assembly GCA_037952925.1 of Lithobates clamitans. Lineage (NCBI taxonomy): Eukaryota > Metazoa > Chordata > Amphibia > Anura > Ranidae > Lithobates > Lithobates clamitans. The sequence goes on from JBBGZY010001792.1 coordinate 1,944,666, forward strand.
TTTGTCTCAGCCAAAGATGCCGCTCTGTCTCCGCCTCCCTAGGCTTTGTCTCAGCCAACGATGCCGCTCTGTCTCCTCCCTGTCTCTGCCTCCGCCCTGTCTCCGCCTCCCTCAGCTTTTCCTCAGCCAACAATGCCGCCCTGTCTCCGCCTCTGCCCTGCCTCTGCTCTCGCGCCTCCCCAGTCCCTCCAGCGACGCTGGCTTTTTGCATAGTGGCATTTTTCGTGCATAGTGACGTTTTTCGTGCATAGTGGCAGAGATTGCTGACAGCTCTGTTTTTGTTTTTTTCCCCATCCAGCCCGCTGCGTCCTGAGGGCTTTTTAAGTACTTGTATTGATGAAGTGTGTGCTGCTTATTTTGAAGTAATGGTGAAAAAAAACATAGCAAAACTGAGTACTGATACTAAACACAGAGATCCGCCCACAGAGGGAGGTACCATATATAGCCCAATAAACAGGAAACTACTAACTATAGCCCAATACAAATGGAGGGAGCCGCCTATACAGAGAGGTACCAGAGCTGGGTTAGGTAGGAAGGTAGGAGAGAGAACAGATGTGAGGAAACTTGGGGCGCATTCCTGACCCCTGCACTGTGTACATAGCGCATTCCTGACCCCTGCACTCTGTACGTAGCGCAATCCTGACCCCTGCACTCTGTACGTAGCGCAATCCTGACCCCTGCACTCTGTACGTAGCGCAATTCTGACCCCTGCACTCTGTACGTAGCGCATTCCTGACCCCTGCACTCTGTACGTTGCACATTCCTGACCCCTGCACTCTGTACGTAGCGCAATCCTGCCTCCTTCACTCTGTACGTAGCCCACTCCTGACTCCTTCACTCTGTACGTAGCCCACTCCTGACTCCTTCACTCTGTACGTAGCCCACTCCTGACCCTGCACGTAGCTCACTCCTGACTCCTTCACTCTTTATGTAGCCCACTCCTGACCCTGCACTCTGTACGTAGCTCACTCCTGACTCCTTCACTCTGTACATAGCCCACTCCTGACTCCTTCACTCTGTACGTAGCACACTCCTGACCCCTGCACTCTGTACGTAGCACACTCCTGACCCCTGCACTCTGTATGTAGCACACTCCTGACCCCTGCACTCTGTACGCAACGCATTCCTGAACCCTGCACTCTGAGTATATACATAGTCCTACAGATACAACCAGCCCTTCGAGGGCAACCATACTGATGCGGCCCCCAATGAATTTGAGTTTGACACCCTTGTACTAGAGGGTGCTACATTGGGATAAATGTTTTACATAAATAAATCATTGTAAGCACCCAGTGGTAAATGGTATGTTTCAACACAAAGACGCACTATACAATTTTCTTTAGATTTTTTTCCTTTCGATTTACCAAAACCATTTAATATGAGGTCAAACTTAAACACATTTTATATTTGTATGCAATGAGGCAGGCCCTTGTACTACATAATATATAAATCTAAAGGAAATCTAACAAAAGTTGTATGGTGTGTATCCAGCTTAAGTGTTTTTTGTCAACTGCAGATCACCAGGTGAAAGTAAAGAAAGCCTAAAAAAGCAAACTAAATGCAGCAATCATATCTAAGAATTTATAAGCTGCAATATAATACATTTTTCCTTTTGGGTTTATTACTGCTATAACCACTTGCCGACCAGCCGCCATCATACTGCTCTGTTCTGAGAGGAGAGGCAGATCGTGAGTTCCTCATAGCTAGGAACCACAAGCTGTCATCTCCTATAGCAGTGATGGCGAACCTTGGCACCCCAGATGTTTTGGAACTACATTTCCCATGATGCTCAACTACACTGCTGAGTGCATGAGCATCATGGGAAATGTAGTTCCAAAACATCTGGGGTGCCAAGGTCCGCTATCACTGTCCTATAGTCAGTTCCCTTCCCCCACAGTTAGAACACACAGTCAGGGAACAGTTAACCCCTTGATGGCCCACTAGTGTTAACCCCTTTTCTGCCAGTGACATTTATACAGTAATCAGTGTATTTTTATAGAACTGATCGCTGTAAAATTGTTAATGGTTTCAAAAATGTGTCAAAAGTGTCTGTTGTGTTTGCCATAATGTCGCAGTGGCGAAAAAAAAAATCGCAGATCACCACCATTACTAGTAAAGAAAAAAAAAAAATAGTAAAAAATTTGCCATAAATCTATCCCCTATTTTGTAGACACTATTACTTTTGCGCAAACCAATCAATATACGCTTATTGCGATTTTTATTACCAAAAATATGTAGAAGAATACATATTGGGCTAAAATGAGGAAAAAATTTGATTTTTTTTTTTTTTTAAAATGTGGATTTTTATTATAGCAAAAAGTACAAAATGTTGTGTTTTTTTCAAAATTGTCGCTGTTTTTGTGTTTATAGCCTAACGTAAACACAGTTTTTGAGGTTATATACCAAAAGAAAACTCTATTTGTGGGTAAAAAAAAGGGACATCAATTTTGATTGGGTACAACGTCGGGCGACCGCGCAATTGTCAGTTAAAGCGGCGCAGTGCCGAATCGCAAAAAAAATGGCCCGGTCATTGAGCAGCCAAATCTTCTGGGGCTGAAATGGTTAAAGTGTATTCTCAATATGATCATGAAGGTTTTTTTTTAAAAAAAAAAGCCTTTCCACTTTCATTAAACACCTTATTTTAGACCCAGGGATGTCATGTGCTTATGACTCAGCATGAGTTGGGTGAATATCAAAAACATCTTGAAGAGGTTGTAAAGTCAAAGTGTAATGTTTTCGCTCACTAAATTAAGAACATAGGCTGGACTTGTGTCTTTTTTCAACCTCACCTACTATGTAAGAAGCATGTTATACTTACCTGCTCTGTGCAAGGGTATTGCACAGAGCAGTCCTTTACGTCCTCTTGTGGAGTCTCCTAGTGCTATCTGCTCTACCTCTTATAAAAGTGTGTCCCCCCTCATAGGAAACATTAGATACAATGCATTAAAGGTACCAAAAAAAAAAAAAAACCCTGTGCCTTTAAAAGCACTTATGGGATGGATGGATGTCAGTCTGGAGCAGCGGATGTTTCTAGGTAGACAATATTTGCATGTAGACTGCTTTAGGTAGTGCCCACATGTAATGCCGAGCCTCCATGATTTAAAGAACTGAAATACAATAAGGGGGGAGGGGAGTATCAGTCAGGCCGAGGAAGAAAGTTAGATGATGCTGGATTTTCTCTGGCTAGGTAATGAGATGGTCTGTGACTTGCAACAGGTTCTAATGCACATTGTGAAAATGCTCACAGTGTGCAGTGAAATCAGAGCAAGCAAATTCAGCCCAGGAGAAGAGTCTGTAGATTTTCAGAAGAATGAACATGAGGCTAGGCTAGAGCTAAAGTGGTTGTAAAGCCACTATAGTATATTCATCACATCTGTTAAATAAGCATGTGTGTACCAGTGTCTGTGAGGTATAAAAAAAAATTAAAAAATGCAGTTTTCTACCTCTATATGAGAGCGTCTCCCGGCGCTCACGTGACTGCACGTCTCTCTCCTCTCCAGGGGCGTTGCTAGGTCTACAAAAGATCTGGGGCTAGAGCCCATAGCAGCACAGTAAAGAAAGTCATACGCTTGGGCGGGCATACACATGTATATACAGTAATATACGTGTGGGTGTATATATATCCCCAGAGAGCCCCCCCCCCGCTTACATCAGGGTCCCCAGAGAGCCTCCTCCTTACATCAGAGTCCTCAGAGAGCCTCCCCCTTCCATCAGGGTACCCAGAGGGCCCCCCCCCCACTTACAACAGGGTTCCTAGAGAGGCCCCCTTACATTAGGGTCCCCAGAGAGCCTCCCCCTTAAATCTGGGTCCCTAGAGAGCCTAGACCTTAAAATCAGGGTCCCCAGAGAGCCTCTCCCTTACATCAGGGTCCCCAGAGAGCCCCCCACTTACATAAGGGTCCCCAGAGAGCCTCCCCTCCCCTTGGGGACCCCTGCAGAGACTCGGGGATATTGGCCTCAGATTCGGGGCTATAGCCCCAAAAGCCACCCCCTAGCAACGCCCCTGCTCCTCTCCCAAGCTGACAATTACAGCGGGAGGGGCCGAGAACTTCCGCTGATGTCAGGCGGGAGCAGGGGAGGAGAGGAGAGAGATATGCGCAGTCGAGTGCCAGGAGACGCTCTGATATAAAAGGTAGAAATCGGCATATTTTATTATCATATAATACAGCACAGACCCTGGGACACGTATCGTTATTTAAAGCAGGGTTCCCACTTAAAAAAAAAAAAATTAAATTTAGCAGCTAGAAAATACTGCAGCTGCTGACTTTTAATAAATTGGACACTTACCTGTCTCAGGGTCCAGCGATGCGGGGGATCGAAGCCCCGCTCGGCGGCGCCGGCATCTTAACTGTGGGCGCCCGGCTGTGGCTTCACAGCCGGGCACCCACTGTGCATGCGCGAGCCGCGCCACTGCCCGCGCAATCATCTGGTACCCGACATGTGTCCCAGATGATTGACAAGAGTGAGGGGGGAGAGGCGATCTCCCTTTCTGTGCCGAGGGAAGAGACATCAGGAGCCCAGGCGCCGAAGGAGGCAGACTATGAGGAACCCCCTAGCAACAGGCATTTAGAGGTGAGGTAAAAAAAAAAACTTCTCCAAATGTTTTTTTTTTTTTTTTAACCACTTCCCGCCCGCCCTATAGCGGATTGACGTCCGGGAAGTGGTTCCGGTATCCTGACTGGGCGTCATATGACGTCCAGCAGGATAACATGCCGCCGCGCGCCCCCGGGGGCGCGCATCGCGGCGTTCGGTGGAGCGGTGCGTCAGCCTGACACACCGCTACACCGATCTTGGTAAAGAGCCTCCGGCGGAGGCTCTTTACCACATGATCCGCCGTGTCCAATCACGGCTGATCACGCTGTCAATGGGAAGAGCCGTTGATCGGCTTTTCCTCACTCACGTCTGTCAGACACGAGTAGAGGAGAGCCAATCGGCGGTTCTCCTGACAGGGGGGGGTCTGCGCTGATTGTTTATCAGCGCAGCCCCCTTCAGATCACCACACTGGACCACCAGTAATCGCCACTAGGACCACCAGGGAAGGGGCAACATGTGGATGGCCAGGTATGTACCCCATGGCCATCCACATGTGCCCACAAATGGGCACTGATTGGCACCATTATGTTCCAGATCTGCCCAGCAATGCCCCCAATATGTTTTATCAGTGCCACCTGTCATTGCCCATCGGTGCCATTTGTCAGTGCCGATCTGTGCCCACCTATCAGTGCCACACATCAGTGCCACCCATATGTACCAATTAATGCCACCTACAAATGCCCATCGGTGCCACCTATGAGTGCCCATAAGTGCCGCACACTAGTGCCACCTATCAGTGCCACCTCATCGGTGCCCATCAGTGCCCATCAGTGCCGCCGTATCAGTGCCCGTCAGTGCAGCCATATCAATGCCCGTCATTGAAGGAGAAAGCGTACTTATTTACAAAAAATGTTAACAGAAACAAAGAAAAGCTTGTTTTTTTTCGAAATTTTCCGTCTTTTTTTATTTGTTGCGCAAAAAATAAAAACCGCAGAGGTGATCAAATATCACCAAAAGAAAGCTCTATTTGTGGGAACAAAATGATAAAAAATTAGTTTGGGTACAGTGTAGCATGACATTGTCATTCAAATTGCGACAGCGCTGAAAGAAGAAAATTGGCCTGGGCGGGAAGGTGTCTAAGTGCTTGGTATTGAAGTGGTTAAGCACATTAATATTGTTTTTTTTTTTTTGGGGGTGGAACTCCACTATAAAAGAGGGGATGGTATGAATATAACATAGTTAATATTGCAGTAGGAGGGGAGTGATTGGCACTGACAGCAGACAGAGGACAGGAGAGCTGCGGATGACAGAGGCATGTAAACTGACCACGGTGTCAGAGCTCAGCAGCCATGATAAACTGTGGTCAGTTTACAGGGGGAGGGCAGAACCAGGCAAGTATTTCAGATGATACAGGGGGCCAAATTACACCGCACAAGCACTGTGCTGTATAACGTGTTTTAAAAATGAAATGGATCCAAATTTTTTGTTTTTTTAGGATAACAAAAACTTTAAGCTCTAAGATGGATGTGGGGGGTCAGCTGGGGGAGTCAGGGTCTCTCACCTGGCAGCTCAGCAGGTCCTTGTACACCACGGCCTTCAGGAGGGGGGGGAGATTTCCTGGTCCTGGGGTACAGCCGCTGCAGTCTCGAGCCAGAGACCGGGGAAAGCCGGGGAGGGATCGTACAAATGACGCAACACCCTGGTCAAGAGGTAGTGGCTGGAAATTGAAAGTCCTCAGAAAACCAGCATGATGCGCAGGCAGGAGGGTTACCGTGACGCTGCGTTTCCCGCGCATGCACTTTTTCAAAGTGAAAAAGCGCATGCACACGAAACGCGTCGTAATGGCAACCCTTCTGCCTGCGCTTCACGCTGGTTTCCCGAGGACATCAGATTTCCGCCCACCACTTCCAGACCAGGGCGTTACGTCATCTGTACGATCCCTCCTTGGTCTCTGGCTCGAGACTGCAGCGGCTTCCTGCTCCACCACACACCCCTGACACAGTGACTCGCTGTGGATCTATTTAGGGAGAGTGTCTCACCAGTGCCAACGGTCCGTGTCTTCCCCTCCACATCCATCTGCCTGTCAGCTTGCATAGCGGACCGCCTTGTGGAGAGCGGTCCGTCACTCTGACCGTAGTCGCTGCTACCAACTTCATCCACCAGCACGTCATCCAGACCACGCCGACCAGTGAATACATCATTCGGACCAGGACCCTCCAGTGTAGAGGGATTATTGGTGCCGCCCCCTAGCTACACTGTTTCACCGTTGGTCATCGTTAGCTCCTTGTTGCTCCGGGAACCCCCAGTGCTACCGTAGGCTCATTTAATCTTACCCATTTTCAATACATTACATGTATGTGGATTGTTTGTCTATTTTTTTGATGTCATGATGATTATTCATTAAACTTGTCCTGATCTACTAACATTACTGTGACAGACCTAGCCGGGAAAGAGACTTTTGGAGAGGACTGTATGCTAGCCTCTTGCTGATCGATCGGGGGCCCTTGCAATTGGGGGAACGGTGCTCTTTGTGAGCTGTATCCCTTGGGACCCTTGAGGTGGTATTACTGTGGATTCGGGTTCTTGTCTCCCAGGACACACAGACTCTGGGGACCCCGGATTTGCCATATTGGAATAGTGGCTGATTCATAATGCTGGGACAGATACTGTCAGGAGATGCTGATGTAAATTCCAACACCTGTCTGTCTATTGTCTGCTAAAATGTGTATTGTAAATAAGTCTACTATGGGATCTAAGAGTCATTAGATCCCCATTGTTATTTGGGTTAATTAACTCTGCTATTGTGTGAAGAAGAGTCTATGTTGATTGTGATAATGTTGATTGGATTTCTGAACTACAAGACGGCCAGTCTGGCCTAACGGTCATGTCTGAGTCATCTAGGCTGTCTAAAGGGATTAGTTAATTAGCTCATGTTAATTAGGTTACAGCTGTATTGTTAGAGTAATATGAGCAGGAGGTCTGCACCTCCACTTTTAGTGTATAAAAGCCTGTATTTTGCAATAAAGAGAAAGTCCTGTTTAAATTTACATACAGCCTGCCTGGTGTTTGTTCTGAGCTATCACAACTGGGTTAGAACGGCACATAGCTGTAGTTCTAATCCCGGAACATTGGTTGACCGAACCATCAGATGTTGCGATCTACAATCTGATTCTATAGCTGCAGAGGAGTGTCGGGAGAGTGGAACCGAGCGAGCAAGGGGCTCGTTACATTACATTACCAACAAGGAATATTTTATTCAACCCATCGCCTGCCATTCATGGTTGCTGCCAGTGCTATGTCCACCTAATGTTACCCACTGAGCGCGGACATTGTTTTGCCTTGTTGCCATCCATACTCCAGGTATGGTTATTGTCCAGCTGCACTGGGGAAAACATTCTATGGATGGATACAAGGCTTCCCCTGATTGGCTGAGGCGGAGAGGCAGGTGAATGATATCAAGATCTTCACCTCAGCCAGAAGCAGCTTTGTATTCAATCATAAATGACAAAGCTTCCTGCGAATGATGAAATAGCGCTCAGACCAACTCAATTTTGTTTCGGGAACAGGACAGGAAGTTTCCTTCTTGCTCCCAGAACACAAAGTTAAAGTGGAAGTAAAGTTGTTTTTTTAAACAAATGGCTGACAGGCAGGGTATTTATGACAGGAGAGACCTTTTGGTCTCATCTGCCCTAAATGCATCCTTCTGCCTGTCAACTGGTTATCAGCTTTCCTTTCCTCACGCAGACAATCAGCTTGTGTTAAAAGGGACGCTGGCATTGATTATCAGTGCAGTCCTAACAGTGTCACCTATCAGTACCTCATCAGCGCACATTAATGAAGGAGAAAAAAATTACGGTCTGCAAAATTACACCAAACTATTAATTTTATTTATTTTTCCAAAATGTTGAGTTTTTTTGTTTGTTTAGCAAAAAATGAAAAAACCCAGTAGTGATTAAACACCACCAAAAGAAAGCTCTATTCGTTTTAAAAAAATAAAAAAATAAATTTGGATACATGACCATGCAAGTGTGACAGCGCTGAAAGCTGGTCTGGGCGGGAAGGGAGTAAAAGTGCCCAGTAAGCAAGTAGTTAATTTTTAATTTCAGAGGTTTACAACCACATTAACATGGTAATAAAGAGAAAAACACATGTGGGAGAGACGCATGCGCTGCACACCCCAAATCAATAATGGTAGAAAATGGACAGTTTCCCCGGTGGGGCTTTAGACAGCAATATCTTGAAATCCAGAATAATAAAAAAAATAAAATGTATAGCCAGTAAATGCTTTTATTTAACCATGAACAATTGTAATGTTATAATTCAATTGGCATTACAACATAGAGCGCTGGCCAAGTAGTGTCGACACATCTTTACACAAAATGGATTTACGGCTTTTACTGGCCAAAGGATTATTCCCTACTTTTCAGCGGTAAATATACTACCATTTTTAACCTTACAATGAGATTTATGATGACATGTTCTTAAATTTTGAAGATATTCAATGTATTTTATAGAACCAACTATCCCCCTGATGATGACCGTACACAGGTCGAAACGCGTCAGGGATTTATACCGTCAACAGCCCGGAAATGTATGACTGTATATAATTTTGTGTAAAGATGTGTCGACTTTATATTGTGGAATATGTATTGTACTACTTGGCCAGCGCTCTATGTTGTAATGCCAATTGAATTGAATTATAACATTACAATTGTTCATGGTTAAATAAAAGCACTTACTGGTTATACATTTTATTTTTTTTATTATTCTGGATTTCAAGATATTGCTGTCTAAAGCCCCAACTGTCCATTTTCTACAACCACATTAACAAAAGCATATGCTTCTGTACTGTATTTGCCTCAATCCAAAGCACCAAGTGTGATTTCTGTCTCCTCCACTTGTCTGAAGTGACTAATGCAGAGAAACACCACAAAATCCTGGGAAATAGCCACTCACCCCCTCCAGCGCACACAGAAGGTGACCGACAGCCTCAGTTGTGCAAATGTTCTTATAAAACCATGTAGAGGGGGGGGGTGTCCTTTACCTCCACTTAGATCTCAGATTACACTCAGCTCCCTGATTTATGGTGTACAGTGAGTGATGTCAGATCCCCTTCCTGCTGGAGCTAAGAAAAATCCTTTGTGCTGTGTGTTTTAAAAGGTTGTAGAGAAGAGAGGGCTGTAAATAATCAGATACAACTTAAAACAGGAGGGTGCGTTATATCTGTTTATCACCTGAGGCCAGTCACTTCACTGGGTATATGGAAGGGTTTCCAACCACTTTAAGGACACATGAAGAAAATTAATTGTGAGGGCCACTCCAAGCTGTCATCCTATGATACGCAGGTGACAGATGCTGGGTGCCACACACTTAAAAGTGGAATTTCAGCCAAAACCTAAAAAAAAAAAAAAAAAAAAAAAAAAAAAAAAAAAAAAAAAAAAGCTAAACCTACTCTCAGCCACATTCTAAACCTAATCCATCTAACCCTGTAAAGAACAAAAAATAAATCACTATACTTACCTTTTCTGCAGCAGGTCCAGTCCAGTCTCCAGCTGTGGCTGCTCTGTAGAGAGCGCAAGCCGACAAGAGCTGTGAAATGCCTGGGAAGTGACATCACCCATAGACTTACTATGGTGCTTCCATTGTCGGCTGCCTCTCCTGCACACTGAAGTCGCCGCTGACAGCTCAGCGTGGAATCAGAGCAGCTGCAGAATAGGTAAGCATACCGATCTCTTTAAAGAACTAGATAGATTAGGTTTAGAATGTGGCTGAACTTCCACTTTAAGAGGATGAAATACTGCACTCCAAAAAGAAAGTCCAGGTGTAGAATAGAAAAAAGGAGCAGCTTCAGCCGGACTCCTCCCAAGCCCCACCCCCTCAAAGTATTTCACCACACCCACAGGGCTTAGTCAAAGGGGTCTGATAGGGGACCCCTATGACTAAGCCCTGTGGGCAGGGCAAAAATGCACTGGGGTGTGTCTTGAGGAGTCGGACTGAAGCCACTTCTAGTCTTCTCTGCACCTGGACCCTTTCTTTTGGAGTGCAGCGTTTTATCCGTTTTCATTTTAAGGACCCGTCCACCATCAGTTGACACACACACACACACACACACACACACACACCAGTCAAATAAACATCACAAAACTAATTACCAAGGCTTTTATTGTTTGCCAGTAGCATCGCTAATTGCACAAAACTCACTTATTACCCATGCCCTCCCGCCCCCCCCAATATAACACACTATTTTCCAATGACAAAACTTTCAATTATAAAACATAAAAGCCCCGCCCCTTTCACAATGCTCCCAACCCCCCCCCCCCCCCCCTTAAAAAAACAAACAAAAAAAAAAAACAATAAAAATAAATCAAAAAAACTTATGTTACTGGGGAGTCTGATGAGCTGGAAAGCAGAGAAAAATAAGAGGGTGTGTCTCCATCAGACACACTGAGTAGGCAACAAGTAATAACCAATAAGGAAAATGGGGAGGAGCTCCACAGTTTAGCATGTGACATGTATACACCGCTATTCACAGATAAAGCAGAAAGCAAAAAGGGGGGGTAATGGTTAGGCCAAAGCAAAATCTGATCACCTGCAATGCCTAAATGAGCCTGTCCTGATATGAAAGCTGGAGAACGATGGTAATCCCAGCACATTCTGCTAGAAGGTAATCTAGTAACACACCTGGCTTCATCTTTTTTTGGAAAGTGGAAGGAATATTATAGGTGTCCTGCCTTCCCTGTCCACATAAGCCAATGGGCTCTTTTGGTGACATATTGGTAGCAAAATACTAACGCTTTTCAGTTGTGTAGTACAACCCACAGGCCCAAAACTATTACGCAGGGCCAATAGAGCTGAATGCAAAAAGTACACAAAGGTCTGCTAGGCTGTAGGACACATCGGAGGGTGGTCACTCAACGGGGCATCAACTATATAAACAAAAATATCTGTTATCCAGCACAAATGTAATGTCATTGAGAATTATCTTACAGCTTTATTTAACATAAGTATTCAGTTTGGCACCTCTTCTGTTTCCTTGAATGTGGTTTGTCATAAGTATGTCTAGATCACCCTAAAATGATGTCATCTTAAAGGCCACATCCAATACTACGGTACTATGTCATCACCCCTGACAGTAGACCAGTGAGGGACTTAAAGGCGTCAGAAGGAAGCAGAAAAGAGCAACGCATAATAGGTAGAAAGAAAAAGTAGCAGGTCCTAATTAAATCGATGACCAACTAGCAGACAACGGCTGGCGACTCGGATGCTCTTGAATAAAAGTCCTTTATTGGGTTACATGGCTACACGGGTACAGGCTACGCTGACACGTTTCGGCTAAGAAGCCTTCATCAAAGCTGCTTTGATGGAGGTTTCTTAGCCGAAACGCGTCAACGTAGCCTGTACCCATGTAACTCAATAAAGGACTTTTATTCAAGAGCATCCGAGTCGCCAGCCCTTTTCTGATTCAAGTACTGCATTTTGGGGCCTGAACGTCCTGGCTAGAGCACCGGATCACAGTTCATAGATCATCATATTGGCAGTGGAGCTGGGGTATCATTTTGCTTCTCAACTAGCAGACAGTGCTGAGACAGCAACCCGTTCATTCTTCCTACCCTTTCCCAATCTACACCAGAAAAGCGTGAAGAGCGAGAGCGCCGCAGAACCTTTATTTTTGCATGATAGGAAGTCACAACAAAAAAGAATCCAAACATGTTTCAGGAATTTAAAACTCCTCCATCAGGGCATGGATGGCCTATAATAAATAGAGAAAATACTGGACAACAAATTGTGACATTGACTCGATTCAGGTCACCAGTTAATTCTGAACAGCAACCTGAATTAGCTAAATCCTACAATTTGATGTCTGGTATTCTCCCCGTTTACTATACACATCCAAGCCTCAAATGAAAGAGGGTGTTGAGCTTCCAAAATGCATCAGTATTCTCCCCATTTATCAGCAACCAAGTTCTAATGAAAGAAGTGTTAAAGTGGATGTAATCCCACACCACATAAATAAATACTGTTGCCAGGATGATAAAATATGTATCTGTACGTACATGGCTTCTAATCCTATCTTCAACAACTCACCCTCTTTCCTACACCGAGCCCCACAAAACTCCGGAATCCACGTGCGGGTCTATGCTGTGGCGCTCGGTGGGCGGAGCCGTGACGTCACTAGTCTCCCACCTACCGCTACACTCCCCTTGTGCTGGCAGCGGTACGAGTACGAACCTTGTGCTTGTTATACTAGAAGTGCGCACACAGGGGACACAGAGCGTGTTCTGGGCAGAAGCAGATCGCGCTCACACCCCCACCCCCACCCCCCGTGACTCCTGCGCATGCGCCACACAGGCTGTAGTGGGGAGGAGTTTTCAGTATAGCTAGCACAGCTCTGAGACGCTGAGAGAGGGGAGATGTGAAGCATGAGATAAGGAAATCACCTGTCACTCACAGCAAGGGGGAAGAACAGACTGGTATTTCTCCGTCTGTCCTTTTTTATCTTACTGAAAAAAAAAAAAAAAAAAAGGGAGGAGGATTTCTCAGAGCTGGATTAACTTTGTGGCAAGACTGGGCACAGAAGACATGACTACCTCTACTCTACAAGGTACAAGTGTTAATTAAAATGTTATTTTTTTCGGGTTTACATCCACTTTAAGCCCTGAAATAAGTTGGATTTTTTTTTTGTGTAACTTTGTGCAAAATAAAGATTTAATGGACTTACGCTAAAACTTTGGCATTTTGTCTAAACCATTTTAGAATACTCCAGGAACCCCCAAAGCTACCCCAGTTGACAGCGGCATTTAAACTGTAGATCTAAAGTGTTAACCACCTTGTTTTGGGTTTAGCGCTCTACCAACATACCTACTGTCCAACCTGCACCAGGGCAGACAATGAAGAATTAAGTTGGTATTGGTAACTGTCCTTGCTTCGGCCTATTTTTATTTTATTTAAACTTCTTATATATTTTATTACTTACATTAGACAAACAAAAAGCAGAATTAACAAAACCTTGGTGTTGGAACCTCTTTTACTTAAGATTTAATTATAAAAATTCAGCAGAGGAATGTGCTTCACAGCACACAGGACTTCTGAAGATGAAATAAAACAGACAAAACTACAACCCAAAAAAAGTTTAAAGTAGGGATGTCAGAAACATAAAAAGCTTACAGCACTCCAAAACATATTCCTTTACATAAATACACGTGTGACGCAATTGAAACTGGTTTATCGTACATCTGTCAGGACAGGTCTGCAATGGCAAAGCCTGTATTATCTCGGCAAGGGCTTCCCAGCCTTATCCATGTTGGGAAAGAAAAAAAAAAAACAAAAAAAACAAACAGGGTCAGTGTAAAATTAGGATTTCATGCAAAAGTCATTTGCTACATTGAGGATGCAGATTTTTAAGGGTTTAAGTCCCCCCTCCTTGTTTGTATTTTAAACAGTGTGCTAATGAACGCATGTTTACCTGTTTTGCCTCAAAACAGCCCGTTCATGCAAACGCAGAAAAAAAAAAAAAAAAGACAGGTCTTTTTTTTTTTTTTTTTTTTTAATTGTTCTGCCTAGGCAGCAGATGATTGCTACTGTCTGTATGGGAGCAGAGGCCTGCACACCCCCCGCCGAGCCAAAGCTACAGCCGTGCAAGCAGGAAAACGGATTGGAGGTCTATAGCTCTTATTCAGCAGGGGGCGTGTCTTGGACCGATGCTGAGAGACCGCTGCTGTTCTTACACAGAGAACCAAGGTCCTTCTCTAATGCTTCTTAGCACAAATTTTGCTAAAGCACGCACACAAAAAAAAAAGTAAACATTTTTTCTTTTTTAAAACTGCTTCCTACATTATCAATATAGCAAATGCCTTTTTTTATTTTAGTTCAGTTGGGCTTTAACCTTCACCAGCATCACATACTTCTCTCACACCCCCCACCTCCAGAAAATACCTGGCACTTCTGGTTATAGAGGAACATGCGACTCACTCCCCAGCCTGGCAACTGGCCCAGCACCTTCACATGGGGGAAGGGAGTCCTTGGCCATGTGCAAGAACCGACAAGCTGACCTGGCGCTTTCTTCTGCACCAAACAAAACAGTAGAGGAGCATGGGAAAAGAGAGTGCACATTGCTGGCTGGGAGGAATTTAAAGCAGATCTTCACCCATATTTACATCTTATACTGATCAGATTGCCCCATCACAGTACAATAAATGGATAGTATCAACATTTTTTATGAGTAACAAGTAACTTTTTTTTATTTTAAATTTTCCGGCACTTCTAGTACTGGCCGCCTAGGTGATTACGTCATTAGGTGCTCCCCTGGACTCCTGGGATAACGGCGTCCTCTGGTAGCCCAATTGTCTAATTGTGCCGTATTGCCCGACACATTGTGCCGCCAGGCAATGACACCAATGTGCAAGAACCAGAGGTGCATGCTGGGTAGCTGGCTGCACTATATTCCAGAACTCACAGACGCCGGCTTCAGGCGCCCACAACCAAGATGGCCACCGCCAGCATTTCTACAGGGGCCAGAAAACAGAAATTTGGCAAGGACTACAATTAAAGTATTAAACATTCTCATAGTTGCAACTGTATGTGTATATCTGGTTCGTATCTCAATAAACTATCGTTTTTTGGTAAAAAATAAACAAACATTCTCATAGTAAATAGAGCTTTTTTTTTTTTTAAAAAGGATCACGGGGATGTCTTTTTTGAATTGCTCCCCTGGGTCACCAGGTTTTTTTTTTGACTTGTATAAACACGGTCACTTTAACCAAGGCAAGAAAGTTGGATAAGGCCAAAAGACACAGCCTCATATAAGCCAAAAAAAAGAAAAAATATAAGATTACAGGATTTTTAATAATTTGTTTTTAACTATTTGGATCATTATTTTAAAGCAACTTTTTTTTTTTTTGCAGCGTGTATGTTCAACACAAGCAAAGACTTAGAACATGACAAATATCTGTCAATGTTTAGAGATGATATACTTGGCTACAATGCTGACATGGAGACAGACACGTCTTCCATCCCGCATCCCAAACAGCCGATCCTGAAAAACGTAACCCCCCCTCGAAGATCTAACGCATGGCCTAGTCGTCCTTAGCTTATCGCAAAACAAGAAAAAAACAAAAAAACAAAAACCCACACAACACAACAGAATCCACATTTTCTATTAAAAGAAATAAAAGCCCAAAAACTAAAAAGCGCACAATAAAATTCTAATAAAAAAATTAAAATAAATAAAACATTGCTTTAAAAAGTTAAATTCAGCGAAGACGAAAATAATCTCAAACTTTTTTTTTCTCTCTTCTTTTCTTAAAGAGAAGATGGAGTTTAGCTGCCATTAACACTGAAAACGACTGTTGGCTCTGGGAAAGGCGGGTTAGCAAGGACCGAAAAAAACAAAAAAACACGCCAAGTGCAACACCTCAAAACGCCAAGCGAAGATGTACATTTGAAGATACTATCCCAATATCTCAGAAAGATTAGACACAATAGCGTGCCAATTATGGCTTGCGGTGGATCTTCCAATAACAATGTCTAATTACTATAAACAAGCAAGGGAAGTCTTCTACTTCTCAATGGCCATGCTGTCTTGTTGAGCCGCCATAAAGATGCCCTGTCTTCCACCCAACCCAAGACCAAACGAGCATCTCATTTGCTGAAGTATAGCTTTGCTCATGCAATTTTAAACACATATGCTCAATCTGAAATGTGAAAGCCTAGGATAAGTTAACTAATGGATGGAGCGACCAAATGCAACAAAGCAAATACCAATTTTCTGAAAGCCGCGACGCGATTAAAAGGTCTTTCAATAGATGACTGAGCCGTTGGCACTGCAATATGTGATGGTGGAGTCATAATCCATCTGCTAACCTTAAAGTCTGTATTTTCAAAACCAGTATGATCTGGAGGGCCAACCAGTAAGACGCCAGCTCTTCTATGCACGTGCTTTCTTAATATACATTTAAGGTAAGCAGAGGTCTGCTAGAACCACGGGTGTTCAATTTTCACTTGTCTGATTACAATTACATTAAGGCTTCATGTACACTAACCTCCCCTGGACGCCGGCTGTAGATAAACACTGCAAAAATGCGTGTAAACTGGTACCTGCGGTTTACATGAGTTGTTGCTGCGGTCACAGTCTTTTACGACAACTTTCCTCTCCTGAATGCGATTCTTTTGCATTCAGGAGAGGTAGGTTTGACCTCCCATAAACTCTGCTAAAAGCCTATGTGTACATGGAGTTGCGTTTAGTTGCTTTAGCCCAAAAAAAACAAAAAAAACACCTACCAAAAGTGATTTTATGAGCAGCCAGTGTAAATGAAGTGCGCTGGCTGTACATACATAGGTGGCAGCAAGGTGGTGACTTTTCTGCCATGATGCAGATATATGCATACAGCCATCATTGCTGATTTGTGCAGAGAGTGCGCTCAATCACATGCTCCTGGCACTGCGCTGTCAAGACAGCTTTTAGTCACATGGCAACGATTGGGAACCAGTAGGATGTGCTCCAGATCAAGCGATCACTGTGACAGCCAATTGCATTGATCACATGACAGGTAAGCTCAAGGCATTTACAAATCTTAAAGGGCCAGTGGAAATCCAGTAGAAAACGGTTTAGTTAGAGAACTTGTTTAAACGGATGGCATTTCACTCAATTTCATAGTGCAAGCAAATTATTCTGTAACTGTTATGGAATGGCTGACTCAAGCTTTAAAGGTGAAGACAGGTGACCAGAGAAAAGGCCCAACCATTAAACCCCTTACAGCAATTGAGGGGAGGGAGATGCAAATGGTAGTTAATAAGAAAAAAAAAAATAAAAAAATCTTGTGCACTGTACAACTACAAAGAATCTTCAGAGAAAGTAGTCATCTGCAGGACACGCCTTCTTGCTGGTGTCTACAAGTCAACGTCCGTATGTCCTTAAGCAGTAAAGCGGAGGAACGCCAAGGCTGGCAAGCAACTGAGGTTTAGGCCAACAGGGAAGTTTGCACATCAGAAGGTCCTTGTCACGGACACGTCGGTATCCAAAGCTCTCTTATAACTGTCTCCTTTAGTGCAAGGTTGGAAAGGACCCGGCGCCCGCCTCTCCTCTGGCAGTCCAGCCTGGTAAGGAGCAGACGTGTTGACAATTCACAAGAACAGAACTGGGGTGCCGGTGGTTGGAAGGTGGAGAGAGAGCAAAGGACAATGTCTGGGGAAGGAGTCAGAGACAGAAATGGACTGATGGGGTGTTAAAACAAGGTATTGAAATAATAATTAAATCCTCAATGATGAAAACGGTGGGACTAGTGGATGTAGGCCCTGTACACGGCGGACATGTCGTTGTCAGATTGGTCCAATGCTTTCGCTCGTTTGTAGACCTGAAAGAAAGAGTGACAATGAGCAAGATGCTTTGATAACTATCTGTTGGTAGCAAACTATATAGTGTAGAGTACGAAAGACACTCAGTCTAATGCCCTGTACACACGGTCGGACATTCCAACAACAAAATCCATGGATTTTTTTCAGACGGATGTTGGCTCAAACTTGTCTTGCATACACACGGTCACACAAAGTTGTTGGAAAATCCGATCGTTCTGAACGCGATGACGTAAAACACGTACGGCGTGACTATAAACGGGGCAGTAGCCAATAGCTTTCGTCTCTTAATTTATTCTGAGCATGCGTGGCACTTTGTGCGTCGGATTTGTGTACACACGATCGGAAATTCCGACAACGGATTTTGTTGTTGGAAAATTTTATAGCAAGCGCTTAAACTTTGTGTGTTGGAAATTCCTATGGAAAATGTGTGATGGAGCCCACACACGGTCGGAATTTCCGACATGGTCCTATCACACATTTTCCTTTGGAAAATCCTATCGTGTGTACAGGGCATAACAGTCAAACAGGGAGTAAAATCTTACAGGAGGTCAAGTAGTTAAGCAAAAAACTAAAAAAAAAGCCACCAATGCAATTTTCTGTTGATTTGAATCTGCACCCTTAAATGATGATATTGAACTTTACTTTATTTTTCTCATCAAAGCAGAAGTGTCAGGCCATAATGCCCCCATACAGTCTGCCCCGTCTCTTGCCCGAGCTCGCTGATGATACCAGAACCTAAAAAAAATCTGTCATATATAATAAACATGCTGTTCTGATTATATGACAAAAAACTGAAAGCGGTAGTAAACCACATCAAGAGAAAAAAAAAAAAAGGCACCAGGCAATTTAAATCATAACATACCAGTATGAATTATCTAAAAATGAAGCCCTCCAAATGGTGCGCTGTCACCACTGAAGGTGCTTCCATCTGAACCCGGTCTCTCTTCCGGGTTCGTGGGCTTCGGCGAAACGAATGGCCAAGCCAGCGATGAAGTCACTTCCACACATGGCTGCGGGAGTTACTGTTTACTGCACAGCTCTGAAGGAATTGCATGGGTATGCCGTTTCTTAAGAGCGCGTGAGCCACAGTGCATGTTTAGAAGATATTTAATAAGGCTTCCCTCTAGGTACTATACAGGCTAACCTATAGGTAAAAATCATACAAGGGAGTTTATTCCCACTTTAAAGGCTTTATCACCTGCCAGATTTAACCCCCCCCCCCTTCTCGTCACCCCCACAAAGTAACAGGTGCTAGCCATGAGCTCAAGCACGACCAAGGTAAGCCTGCCTCTGGCCTTACAGACTGACATTGAGAGCTTACGTTTGGTTTTACAGGGAGAGAATATTGGATTAACCGCACCAAACACCTATCCCTTAATGGTAAGGCTGCACCATTTGTAAAAAACAGAGAGTTGGATTTTTAACAAAGAATAAAATATACCTAGATGGTTGTCTTAAGCTCTGCCACCCTAGAATAAACACAGCCACCCAATATCCTTTCATCAGCAAGGCAGCCCCATTGTTAAAAGTAGGTCTTTTAGCATTTGAAATGGAGTCAGAAAAAGGGTAGTGCTTATGCCCAAAGTCAAGAAGAGGCCTCCACATTACATGAGAGTACTCCCATCCTGAGACTTTTCTATAGAAAAGAGATAATGAAGGTGGGGCCTCCTTGTAGTCAGAATAGAAGAAATGCAATACAGCAAACTGCAATCCTGCAGAAATTTACCTCATTGGCTGCAGCGGCCATAGGAGTTGGGTGGTTCACAGAGTCTCCCAGGGCGATGGCTAGCCTCAGGTCTTTCTGGATGTATTTCAGATAAAAATCTGGTTTGAAATTCCCCTGTAGGATATCTGGGTGGGCAAAGAAGAAAAGCAGAGATCATAGATACTGCAACCAGCAATATGAAAGTCTTCAAAACAGCCGAAACAGCAAACCAACACAAAGAGAAGGAAAATAGGAGCAGGGGGTCCTTACTTTGGCACTTTTGGTCCACGAAAATATTGGCGAGCTGCCCCTGATTCAGGATGTCCAGCAGAGTCTGTTGAGATTGACCGGTCACTTGAGCCAATGTCATCCCTTCCGCTATTGTGGCCATAAAGCTGCCCTGGATCATGTTTAGGATCAGCATCATTCTGGCTGCATTACCTACTTCCCCTATGAGAGACACACACGACAATAGTTCTTGCAGGGTCAATAAAGCAGAATGCTGCAGTTTTAAAGGTTGAAAAAAAAAATACTTGGATAGGACAGTCTAATGTAAAGGTTCATAAAACAGAAAAAATAAATAAATGCATAATTCTGCAGCAAAAACAATTTGCAAACCTTAAGCTTTAGAAAGTGTAAGGAAGGGTCAGAACCCCTTCTATTTTTTATTTCTGTCTTCCCCTATTTTGGATTAAATATATTTGCCAGCACACCACAGATCTGGAGTCGAAACGTTTTTTTATTAAGGCATGATCACATCATAAGCAAGAGATTGCAACTTTTTGGAGTCACACAGAACCCCTTTTTCAGGATTGTGATCATCACATGCCTGAAGAAGGGGTCCTGCGTGACTGAAACGTTGCACTCTTGCTTGTGATATGATCATGCTTTAATAAAAAAAAATGTTTGGATTGTTATATTTAAAAAAAATAAATAAATACATGAGTGGCAGAATAGGGTACCTGAGTTGGATTTTACAGTGCTTAAAGCCCAACTCCTCATTTTTAAAGGAAGACACTTTTTTCACAAGACATCGGGCCTGTCACAGGCAAGTATGAGATCTTTTCTATATGGATTTTCTCAGGCTCAGCATCACTATACTATTAGTGAAAAGTGTTGTGATGGGGGCACCCTCTACGGGGGCGGGTCCACGACACCCTGTAGTTAACAGTATTTCCTAAGTCATTTACCCAGAAGACTGGGGACATCTTGTGGTGAAGAAGGAAAATGCAGAGAGAAGAGGAGAGAATTTTAGCCAAAAGCTACCAGATTGTTTGTTATTACTCCTGGGGAAACTTGGCCCAGAGTTAGGCTTTAAGAAGCAGAAGAATAAAAGTCCATAGGCTTCTGCAATGACTAAATAAATTATTCTTACCATATGTGGTTGTATGATCACAAAAAGTGTGAAGTCTCCTATAACAGTTGTCACTGGAACAGGTGTAGATGCAGGTGGATGGTGAGGTCTCTATACTGGAGGTCCCATGCATACACATCTCCTGTGGCCATTACAGGGGGGGGGATCCCCTTGGCCATAGCCAACAACCCACCCTTCCCAAAGAAATATCAACCAGACCCTATCAAAATCTGGAATGTGTAAACTTGTTGTTTTAGTCTTTACCGAGAAAGAAGGAGGTTTTGCCCATCGCCTGGAAGCAGCTGCTGCAGTCTTCATATACACCTTGATCGCCTGCTGCTAAGATCATCAACATCCCATCATTGGATAGCTGCTGGTTACCGGACACTGGGGCCTCTAGGAAACGACCACCTCGAGACACGATAACCTGAATGTGGAAGGATGTCCATTTGTCAAAACATAGCCAGCAGGGTCATGAGTGTACCTGGGAGAGGAGGGCCTATAGTTTTTTCCTCTAATATGGTCCTTTCTTACAGGAATTTCCTATAAATGGTTACAATGCAGCCTCCCCTCTATACAACTTGCTGTGTTGTCACCCTTTGTATCGTGCGGTTCCCAGTCTACAGCAGGGTGTCAGGATGGGGAGCTGAAAATGTGAACAGTGCTCCCCAAGAAGGCCTGGCTTGTCATTCAACATGTAGGACATACCCAATTCCCTGTCCACACACCTGCAAACAGGCTGATTGTAATTTGCATATGTTGTTAACCTAGGCCAGTCACACATTACCCCCCTCTGAGCAGGGTGGGGTGGAATCATGGAAAGTGTAGATCCCTATGGGAGGTGCAGCAGCTAAAAACACTTTTTAGAATCAAATGCTTGCTCTGCAAAAAAAAACTCTTCTCAGTATTGGAATCCTCTAGTGGAGGCTCAGAAGGGTCTACAATTCTGGGTTTTTACAGAGGAATAATTTTAACAATGAAACATAGTTATACGCGAATCACCCATGGGGATTGATGTGGCTTAAAGTGGTTGTAAAACTCAGAAACGAAATAAAGCATATCCCTCTATGTTAGTCTGTACTTGTCTCAATCCAGAGCACGATGTGTCATTTTTATCTGCTGCTCCATACGTTCACTTTCTGTATGTGTCACTTCCTGACAGCAAAAGAAAAAAAAAAAAAAAAAAAAGGAGGGGTGTGTCCCTTCCCTTCAATTGGCTCTCCTCACTGAGATCTGCCGAGCGTAGTGTCAGCTCCCCACCCCCGCTTTCTGGAAGCTCAGACATGTTGCACAAGTCCTGCACCTTGAATGGATGTAGAGAAGAGAAGACTGCAGATAGACGTACAACTCATGTAGGAGGATTTGTTCCATCTCTGTGAATCACTTGAGGCCAGTCACTTCACTGGTTATAAAAAGGTATGTAAGGGTTTACAACCACGTTCATTAAAAAAAAAAAAAAATGAGATTATATATATATATATATATATATATGTGTTGCCTTTAGTTGTACTTTAGCCCCTCTTCACTCTGCTTTTGCTGCTCTATGTATATGTCCCCACTAGAGATTTCCCTTCACTTCATGGCTCTTTGGGGACACAGAGCCATAATTTCACAGAGGTCTTTATCCACAACGATCAAAACGGACACCAAAAAAAAAAAAAAAAAGTGAAATCCACTGTCAGCTTAGCTCTGCTACAAGTATTACCTGGGCTAGTTCAATGACTGTTTCTGGATCCACAGTGGACATATCAACGTAACATTTTCCTGGACGGATGCCCTGCAGCACCCCGCTGGGTCCTAACACCAACTGGCAGAGAGGAGAAACAAAAATTAAGATCATGATATATTGATAAAATGATAAATTGATAAAAATCCTAGTTCAACTGACATAGGCACTCACAAGGCACCTGCAATTATCAGGCTTATATAATGACGGAAAAAGATGTGCAAGACTGGAAAACCAACAGCAATTTTTTTTTTCATCTGTTTGCTCAAATAAAAAATATTTAAATCTGAGATAAGCATGACCAATTACAAGAGGCATGGGTATTGTTAACGAGATCTTGGTGCGCCTTGTGTAAAGACATGCTGGTAGGTTAATTGGCTTCTGTCCAAAATTGGCCCTAGTATATGAATGTGAGTTGGGGACCTTGGATTGTGGGATCCTTGAGGGTGAGGACCGATGTGAGTGTGCGGTGTATGTGTGGAGCACTGCATAAATTGACATTACCGTATGGGTACCTTAAATAAAAATAGGGATAATTGTAGACACGCACCCACACTCACTCAGGTTGGACTGGTGTCTTTATTCAACCTTACTATGCAACTGTATTTCTTCCAGACCTGTGCATTAGGTTTGCCACCTCTGTGCAGGAGCTTCCTGTAATAAAGCCGGCTCACTGCTGCTCTCTCCCCTTGTGCGAGGTGACTGGTCTGGTGTCCGCCCCTTCCTGTTTTCTGAGCGTGTAGTGGGTGGAGCTTGCTGGGTCCCTCCCACAGCTCTGCTCAGGCTATGTACAGCACAGTGATGTCACTGCTACATTACAATGTAATAACTGTGTTGGCAAAGGGATTTGGTGAACAGAAAACTCAGCTCTAATCAATACTAGGACTAGCTGTTCTGTACACACAAACCTCTTCACTCCCATCTACACTACCCTACAATCATATGACTTGTGATGAAGAAAAAAAAAAAAGAAATAGCTATACAAAGTAGTGAGTGTACAGCTTGTATAACAGTGTAAATTTGCTGTCCCCTTAAAATAACAACACACAGCCATTAATGTCTAAACCGCTGGCAACAAAAGTGAGTACACCCCTAAGTGAAAATGTCCAAATTGGACCCAAAGTGTCAATATTTTGTGTGGCCACCATTATTTTCCAGCATGGTCTTAACCCCCTTGAGCATGGAGTTCACCAGAGCTTCACAGGTTGCCACTGGAGTCCTCTTCCACTCCTCCATGATGACATCACGGAGCTGGTGAATGTTAGAGACCTTGCGCTCCTCCACCTTCCGTTTGAGGATGCCCCACAGATGCTCAATAGGGTTTAGGTCTGGAGACATGCTTGGCCAGTCCATCACCTTTACCCTCAGCTTCTTTAGCAAGGCAATGGTCATATTGGGGGTGTGTTTGGGGTTATGTTGGAATACTACCCTGCGGCCCAGTCTACGAAGGGGGAGAATCATGCTCTGCTTCAGTATGTCACAGTACATGTTGGCATTCATGGTTCCCTTAATGAACTGTAGCTCTCCAGTGCAGGCAGCACTCATGCAGCCCCAGACCATGACACTCCCACCACCATGCTTGACTGTAGACAAGACACTTGTCTTTGTACTCCTCACCTTGTTGCCGCCACACACGCTTGACACCATCTGAAACAAATAAGTTTATCTTGGTCTCATCAGACCACAGGACATGGTTCCAGTAATCTATGTCCTTAGTCTGCTTGTCTTCAGCAAACTGTTTGCGGGCTTTCTTGTGCATCATCTTTAGAAGAGGCTTCCTTCTGGGATGACAGCCATGCAGACCAATTTGATGCAGTGTGCGGCGTACGGTTTGAGCACTGACAGGCTGACCCCCCACCCCTTCAACCTCTGCAGCAATGATGGCAGCACTCATACGTCTATTTCCCAAAGACAACCTCTGGATATGACATTGAGCACGTGCACTCAACTTCTTTGGTCGACCATGGCGAGGCCTGTTCTGCGTGGAACCTGTCCTGTTAAACCACTGTATGTGGTGCTGCAGCTCAGTTTCAGGGTCTTGGCAATTTTCTTACAGCCTAGATCACCTTAAATGTAGAGCAACAATTCTTTTTTTCAGATCCTCAGAGTTCTTTGCCATGAGGTGCCATGTTGAACTTCCAGTGACCAGTGTGAGAGCGACAACACCAAATTTAACACACCTGCTCCCCATTCACACCTGACGCCTTGTAACACTAACGAGTCACATGACATCGGAGAGGGAAATAAGCTAATTAGGACCAATTTGGACATTTTCACTTAGGGGTGTACTCACTTTTGTTACCAGCGGTTTAGACATTAATGGCTGTGTGTTGAGTTATTTTGAGGGGACAGCAAATTTACACTGTTATACAAGCTGTACACTCACTACTTTACATTGTAGCAAAGTGTAATTTCTTCAGTGTTGTCACATGAAAAGATATAATAAAATATTTACAAATATGTGAGGGGTGTACTCACTTTTGTGAGATACTGGGAAAAAAATTAAAAAACAAATATTATATATATATATATATATATATATATATATATATATATATATATATATATATATATATATATATATATATATATATATATATATATAAATATATAAAAATTTTCTCTGGAGAACCAGATGAAACTTACATCTTTTGCTGCTTTAGGATCTGCCACACATGCAAATGTAATGTCACAAGTAGAGACTACTTCTGCCGGAGTTCTGCCTAAATGTGCCCCCTCTTGGATGAACAAGTCGCACTGCAAGAGAAAAAATTAATAAATAAATAAATAAATAAATAAATGAGACAAAGCAAGGCAAGCTTAAACATTAGCATCTATATCAATCTGTAGGATATATAGGTTGGGGTACATTCCTGACAGTCATTAGAATGGAAGTGGTGCTTGGATAAGCTACAAAATGTCTTTAAAAGGCCCCTTTCACACTGGTGCACTTTTGCGGTCTCCTTTCCAGCACAACAAAAGCACATGAAAATTAGCCCCCTTTAAATCCTATTTAACAGTTCACATTGCTGAGCTGCGTTTGCACACCAAAAACGCACCTTCTATTTTATGTCAATGGCAACCCATCAACAGTGCACCGCATTTGCGTTTTTGGTGCATTTATTGAGTCAGATGTCTATTTTCCACAGGTGCAATGCTGGGAGTCAGGAAACCTTTTTGAAAAGCTTACCACTTTTAAGCGCACCTGTGTGAAAGGGCCCCAACATTACAGAACAAGTCCAGTTGAATAAGACTACTACAAGCTGCTACAGTAACATTTATCATTGTTCTGGCCAATATGCATACACTTCAGTTTTGTTATCTTTAAGCAAATCTGTTTTACCTATGAAGCTCTGTTCAGCCATCAGAAAACAAAGAAAACTCAGGTCTTTCAGAAATGAAGGGGACATATGACTGGAAGTGATGGCGAAACCACATAGAATGAGTGACAGGGCAACATGCAGCCCAGTGAACATCAGTTTGACCTGTCTGGCTTAGATGATGTCCAGGGGCCAGTCTTAAAATTTCAGCCCATCGCTAGATACCACCTAAACTAATATTAGGTGCCTGCACTGCAACTGCACACAGCAAGGAACAGGCTGCAAACCTTACTAAACTCAAATATAGCATAAGTGATTGTTAAACATTTACTTTGCCTGTTGTGGGCATGTTAATATGTAACTTATAAAAAGGAAAGACCATAAGAGCTACCCTGTCACCTAGATCCAATGCCAGACCTCAACATGTGCAGAGAAATTCGTTTTCAGTTCCAGAATAGCAATAACACACACTTCTCACTTTAAACAGCCTGGCTAGGATGACTTTAAATACAGAGATAAGAAGCAAGTCCCACCTGTTCCGGGGTCATTACCTTCTCCGCAGTCCTATTCCAAACTGTCACCGTGTGCCCCATCTTCAGAAGGTTGGAGACTATGCCACTTCCCATCAACCCTAAGCCCAAAAAGCCAATCCTGGAGAAACAAGTGAATGCATAATGTTGATATAATGTTAGCCTGTAGGAAACCTAGAAGTTCTAAGGCTGAAAAGTTAACTGAAATCCGATACTTCGGGGATGGTAGGATCCCACACTTTCAGAAAGTGACAAATTCAGGTTAACTTTGTGGGCTTATAACCTAAAGCAGGGATAAGCAATTAGCGGACCTCCAGCTGTTGCAGAACTACAAGTCCCATGAGGCATAGCAAGACTCTGATAGCCACAAGCATGACACCCAGAGGCAGAGGTATGATGGGACTTGTAGTTTTGCAACAGCTGGAGGTTCGCTAATTGCATATCCCTGACCTAAAAGGAAAAGAGGTACATGAAACAACCAGTGAAGGAAGTGTCTTTTCTTTTTTACTATATTCAAAGATGCTTTCAAATTAGGATGTGAAAACTGGCGACAAGCGCTCTTTAAGCAAGCTAGAAGATAACAAATTCTACTCCTATAATTAAATTTTAGCTGTATGAGGCAGGATAAGTGCATGTGTGAACGACAGCATGAACCTCCAGTGAGCCGAATCCGGAATCCAGCCGCCTAAAATCAGATTTTCAAGGTCTTCCCAAAAGTGTATACTTTAGAGAAGAAAAACACTGCAACAAAGTGCTCAATACTGCAACAAACTAATTTTAGAACATTACATGAGTTAATGCATCGCAACGCCATTAATTTTGAATGCCACTCCAATGCACTAAAGCACGAGTGCTCAACCTGTGGCACGCCAACTATTGCGGAACTACAAATCCCATCATGCCTTTGCGAGTCACGCTCTTAACGGTCAGCCTTGCAATGCCTCATGGGACTTGTAGTTCTGCCCAAGCTAGAGGGCCACAGGTTGAGCACCCATGCACTAAAGCAACCCATGGTAACATACTGCTGTGCATTGCTGTGCGCTACGCCAGAAAAAAATGCTGCATGTCCATTTTTTGATCTGTTCCTGTGTGTAGGCAGCCCATTTAACATGAATGTGCTGCCTTAATGAAACAAAAGTTAATGCGTAACAGTCCACACAGGAAAGGACAAGTGTGAATGGGCCCCTAGGCAGTTCTACAGGAAGACAAATGGATTACTCACAAATCAAACTTACCAAACTTCCATATGCTCTTTGAAGAAATCAACCTCATCATTGTCTGTTGAGAGAGCCAAATAGCATCCTCTACCCAAGCAGACATAGCATAGATACAAAGGCTATAAATGTGCCTGTGTAAATGCTAGACCTGAGACACAGCTCTAAGTGTATTCAACACCGGATTTTGTTATTTTACTTGACACCATCCAGGGGCGCCGCATGAGGCATCACAAATCTACAACCCATAGTCAGTAATTAAAGGGTATTAATTAAACCTTTGGGAACATTACATGGTCCACCCATTTTTAGGGTGAAACATGCAACGGTTCCTATTCTGCAGCCGGTGCCTGACCCGCCACCCCCTGTGACAGCAGTATGGGGAGAAGTTCCCTGTACTAGCTGTCACTTTCTAAAATCAGCACGGCAGTGAGGTGCTCTGCCCACACAGCCTCGACTTTCATTCATACAGCTCTGTGTGTGAATGAACTATAAGTCCCAACATCCTTTGCGACTGTCAGCTTGTAGTTCTCAATGAACTTCCACGACGCTGTGGAGCGCCGTGGTAGTTCATGGATTCTTCCTGTCAGTGTATCTGCCTGCCCATACGGGATGTACGGGCACACAGATACACAGAAAGGTCTGCAATAGACCTGCATTTAGGGCAGGGGACTTCAAACTATGGCCCTCCAGTCCAGAAACTACAATTCCCATCATGCCTAGTCATGTCTGTGAATGTCAGAGTTGAACAATGCCTCATGGGACACGTAGTTCCGCAACAGCTGGAGGGTCGTAGTTTGAGGATCCCTGATTTAGGGTTTCCACTTCATCCCTTAAAACCCGAACACATCTGAATTACACAGGTTCTAAAGTTAATTTAATGCAGATAAGGCACAAAGTGAGTTTAATTACTACCTTAATCAGCCACAGAACCTGTGCAATTCATATATGTTCGGGTTTAAAGGGATGAGGTGGCAACCCTATCTGTACGGCATCAGCAACCTGATCGCTGGTGCAATGCTTTACAGGCTCCAAAAATAAAAAAAATGCAAAATTTTTACCTGCAAAAAAGAAAAAAATGTGCATTTCATATTTTTAAAAAAGTGGACTAATCCTTTAAGCAATCCTTATGCACATACTGAGCAGCCTACAGACTTTTGAAGAGCCAGGGCTGTGTTGGCAGGAGACGTACTTTTTATCTGTGGGTGTGATACTGCCATTAATGGCTGTGCTGTCTGCTGCTTGGATCGACGTTGAACCAGTGTCCTGTACAGAGAGAATAAACGTTATTGATCAGATGGAAACAACCAAAAATTGGCAAACCAAGCTGTAGCAGTTGAAGGAATGTTTCTTACCTCTTCTGACACTTTAAGTCGTTTGCTGATTGCCTGGTATGTGACGCTGGGCTGCCATGTGACCAAAACAGAAACACAACAAATTAGATAAAGCTCAGCTAGATCCTTATATAAACCTAAAGCAGACCTAAACTGAAATTTTAAAATTAAAGTCTGCCAACCCAATGAACTTTTTTTGGGATACATCACAGGGCATCTTTATCGTCATTACAATAGGGATATGTTGTCACCTTTAGGGGATCGGACAACTTGGGGGCCATAACCCCTGTTGCCCTCCCTTAATATTCAGTTTGGGGCATCCCTATGATAATGGAGATGAAGATATGCTTTCCTTGGTTCCAATCCTTATGTCTTGTGGTTTAAAAAAACAAACTGAAGCCTCGCCTAACAGGGAGGGGGGTTATGCCTAAAAGGGGACTTCCTGTGTGTCCAATTACCTAAAGGTGGCAGAATAACTATTATAATGGAGATGAAGACGCTGTGTCCTGGAATGCACAATAAAGAAAAATAGCTGTATATCCTGTCAGAAATATCAGAGCTGTCCCAGGTCATCTGCACAAGCATTGTTTGGTGGCAAAGTCTAACCATCCCTCCCAGATTTTAACTATGGACTACAGAACAATGCTAGCCATATAATGGCTCGAATTTTGGCTGTGAATCAGGATTAAATTTGAACCATGGCACCACCCAGCTTAAACCTTGATCTGAAAATCCGAGGAGCTGGGCAGAAAATTCTCAGCTGTACAGTTCCTGATGCCAAATCAGACAGTTATTGAGCGGGTATTTGACTGCCACAGAAGAAGTAGCGGCCAGAAAATAGCCAGCAGGAAAGATTTTCCCCATCCTGTTTGGATAGGGAACCCTATTAACGTGTAAGGCTTGCCTTTGGGATGGTTCACATCAGGTCTGTTGAGCTACACTGATCAGTGTTGATCATCAGAGGCTCAAATGATGTAGAAAATAATGAAACCTACTCAGACAGGTGATTCCAAAAGAGCATGAGGTTTTATTAATATCAGCTGCAGCAAGTCCACACTTGCTTGAAGATAAAGGGCTTGTGCCTTCTGAAGCTTTTGATTTTTGGCAAAATCTCGAATTTCTTACGTACCTTGCAGTGGGCTATAAGGTCACGCCTTATGAGAAATGGTCACACAGGAGACGGATCAGAGGAGGGGAATTTCTACCACATATGGCCTTTTATTAGATACATCTGCTAAGCTTCAATATATAAGGGATTGGGATGCCGATTTAGATACTGACAGGGCATTGAATTCATGGCACTCCCATTTCCAGAGGTCCAACAAGGGCATCTTGAATTTTGTCTCTGATTGATGCGAATGGTAATGTCTTAACGCGTATATGTAAGACCCAAGCTGATCACCCTTATATGCTTTAGGAGATGTCAAAACGCAAGGCTCAATGTATCACGTTTGGTGGGAATGTCCCAGATTACTGTTTTTTTTTTTTTTTAATAAGGCGTTTACAATCCTGACACAGGTGACTGAAGCCGTTATTTTACAAGCCCCATATATAGCATTGCTAAATGAACCCTTGGAGCAAGTTTCTCAAGCTACAGGCTTCAGTCCGGGTGTCACGGATTATTACTCAAAAAGCTTGATTGCATAATCCAAGATTTGAAAAAGTTTAGAGTCCCTGGGCACGCTATGTGCATGTTGAGTTGTGAGTCTATTGAACTAGAAGGCATTTAGCCAGTGTCCTTCATTGCCCTTGGGATCCTTACTCTTTCTAATCTACCCTTTACGTTTTCTGTCCTTTCACTTTTCTTTCTTTTATTTGGTCTTGCAACCCTGTCTGGCAACATGGCTGCATTAGCATAGTCTTTTCAAGTTTACAATTGATGAGATAGAGAATATTATATATACACAGCAAAACCTTGGATTGAGAGCGTTTTGCAAGACGAGCAAAATTTTCATCAATCTTGACCGCTTGATATACAAGCGATGTCTTTATTTAACCACTTCAGCCCCGGAAGGATTTACCCCCTTCCTGACCAGAGCACTTTTTACAATTCGGCACTGCGTCGCTTTAACTGCTAATTGCGCGGTCATGCAATGCTGTACCCAAACGAAATTTGCGTCCTTTTCTTCCCACAAATAGAGCTTTCTTTTGATGGTATTTGATCACCTCTGCCGTTTTTATTTTTTGCGCTATACACGGAAAAAGACCGAAAATTTTGAAAAAAAATGATATTTTCTACTTTTTGTTCTAAAAAAAATCCAATAAACTCAATTTTAGTCATACATTTAGGCCAAAATGTATTCGGCCACATGTCTTTGGTAAAAAAAATGTCAATAAGTGTATATTTATTGGTTTGCGCAAAAGTTATAGCGTCTACAAACTAGGGTACATTTTCTGGAATTTACACAGCCTTTAATTTATGACTGCCTATGTCGATTCTTGAGGTGCTAAAATGGCAGGGCAGTACAAAACCCCCACAAATGACCCCATTTTGGAAAGTAGACACCCCAAGGAATTTGCTGAGAGGCATGTTGAGCCCATTGAATATTCATTTTTTTTGTCCCAAGTGATTGAATAATGACAAAAAAAAAAAAAAAAAAAAAAAAAATTACAAAAAGTTGTCACTAAATGATATATTGCTCACACAGGCCATGGGCATATGTGGAATTGCACCCCAAAATACATTTAGCTGCTTCTCCTGAGTACGGGGATACCACATGTGTGGGACTTTTTGGGAGCCTAGCCGCGTACGGGGCCCCGAAAACCCAGCACCGCCTTCAGGATTTCTAAGGGCGTACATTTTTGATTTTACTCCTCACTACCTATCACGGTTTTGAAGGCCATAAAATGCCCAGATGACATAAACCCCCCCCAAATGACCCCATTTTGGAAAGTAGACACCCCAAGCTATTTGCTTTGAGGCATGTTGAGTCCATGGAATGTTTTATATTTTGACACAAGTTGCGGGAAAGTGACAATTTTTTTTTTTTTTTTTTTTTTTTTTGCACAAAGTTGTCACTAAATGATATATTGCTCACACAGGCCATGGGCATATGTGGAATTGCACCCCAAAATACATTTAGCTGCTTCTCCTGAGTACGGGGATACCACATGTGTGGGACTTTTTAGGAGCCTAGCCGCGTACGGGACCCCGAAAACCAAGCACCGCCTTCAGGATTTCTAAGGGCGTACATTTTTGATTTTACTCCTCACTGCCTATCACAGTTTCGGAGGCCATGGAATGCCCAGGTGGCACAAACCCCCCCCAAATGACCCCATTTTGGAAAGTAGACACCCCAAGCTATTTGCTGAGAGGCATGGTGAGTATTTTGCAGCTCTCATTTGTTTTTGAAAATAAAGAAAGACGAGAAAAAAAAATTTTTTTTTTCTTTTTTCAATTTTCAAAACTTTGTGACAAAAAGTGAGGTCTGCAAAATACTCACTATACCTCTCATCAAATAGCTTGGGGTGTCTACTTTCCAAAATGGGGTCATTTGGGGGGTTTTTTTGCCACCTGGGCATTCCATGGCCCCCGAAACTGTGATAGGCGGTGAAGAGTGAAATCAAAAATTTACGGCCTTAGAAAGCCTGAAGGCGGTGCTTGGTTTTCGGGGTCCCGTACGCGGCTAGGCTCCCAAAAAGTCTCACACATGTGGTATCCCCGTACTCAGGAGAAGCAGCAGAATGTATTTTGGGGTGTAATTTCACATATTCCCATGGCATGTTTGAGCAATATATCATTTAGTGACAACTTTGCGCAAAAAAAAATAAAAAAAATAAAAAATTGTCTCTTTCCCGCAACTTGTGTCACAATATAAATTATTCCATGTACTCAACATGACTCTCAGCAAATAGCTTGGGGTGTCTACTTTCCAAAATGGGGTCATTTGGGGGGGGTTTGAACTGTCCTGGCATTTTATGCACAACATCTAGAAGCTTATGTCACACATCACCGACTCTTCTAACCACTTGAAGACAAAGCCCTTTCTGACACTTATTGTTTACATAAAAAAATAATTTTTTTTTGCAAGAAAATTACTTTGAACCCCCAAACATTATATATTTTTTTTAAAGCAAATGCCCTACAGATTAAAATGGTGGGTGTTTCATTTTTTTTTTTCACACAGTATTTGCGCAGCGATTTTTCAAACGCATTTTTTGGGGAAAAAACACACTTTTTTACATTTTAATGCACTAAAACACACTATATTGCCCAAATGTTTGATGAGATAAAAAAGATGATCTTAGGCCGAGTACATAGATACCAAACATGACATGCTTTAAAATTGCGCACAAACGTGCAGTGGCGACAAACTAAATACATTTTTAAAAGCCTTTAAAAGCCTTTACAGGTTACCACTTTAGATTTACAGAGGAGGTCTACTGCTAAAATTACTGCCCTCGATCTGACCTTCGCGGCGATACCTCACATGCATGGTGCAATTGCTGTTTACATTTGACGCCAGACCAACGCTTGCGTTCACCTTAGCGCGAGAGCAGGGGGGACAGGGGTGCTTTTTTTTTTTTTTTTTTTTTTTTTCTTTATTATTATTATTTTTTTATCTTATTTTTAAACTGTTCCTTTCATTTTTTTTTTTTTTAAATCATTTTTATTGTTATCTCAGGGAATGTAAATATCCCCTATGATAGCAATAGGTAGTGACAGGTACTCTTTTTTGCAAAAATTGGGGTCTATTAGACCCTAGATTTCTCCTCTGCCCTCAAAGCATCTGATCACACCAAGATCGGTGTGATAAAATGCTTTCCCAATTTCCCAATGGCGCTGTTTACATCCGGCGAAATCTACGTCATAAAATGCTCGTAGCTTCCGGTTTCTTAGGTCATAGAGATGTTTGGAGCCACTCTGGTCTCTGATCAGCTCTATGGTCAGCTGGCTGAATCACCGGCTGCATTTTCAGGTTCCCTGTTGAGACAGGAGAGCCAGAGAAAAACACGGAAGATGTTGGGGGGGGGGGGGGGGGGCATTCCCTCCCACTGCTTGTAAAAGCAGTCTAGAGGCTAATTAGCCACTAGGATTGCTTTTACATGAAAGCCGACCGCTGGCTGAAAAGAATGATACCAAGATGATACCTAAACCTGCAGGCATCATTCTGGTATAACCACTCAAAGTCGTGAATGGCATACCTGAAGACAAAAAAATGGTTAACAATAAAGCACAGTAAACGGTAAGGTATAAAAAATTGCATACCTGAAAAGCAAACATGATAAAACATAATAACAATAAAACATTGCAGAATAGAATACAGTAAAAAAGAGCAGAACAATAGAGAGAGAATAGAGAGAGAGAGAACAATAAAACGACAACTATTTTTATTTTATATTTTTGTTTGTGTTTTTTTTTTTTTACACTTTTTTTTGTAACTAACTATAATAACGGTAACCGGTTCCAGGTTCGGGTCTCTCAAAATGCGATGGCATCTCGGGAGACCCTGTGAAAGTGTGCCTAGTCTGTGCAATGCTGTACCCTACGCTAATACTCAACTAGTGTATGGTAGCGTTCAAAACATTCACCAATGCAAAGACCAGGATTGTCAGGACAGGAGGGACAATAATAGCGGGTGTCACGCCTATATCCGCGCTTGCTGCAGACACGACATCTTTTTTGGGGGGTTCGCTGGGTAGGGGTACTCGGGAGGACATAAAGAAAATGCCTCTCATGCAGCCGACTGCATTTGGTTGGGGATGTGAATGGGGGAAGTACGGGCGCTGCAGAAGCGGTGGGTTCCCAATTAGGATTGGCGAATGCAGCAGGAAGGGCACTATGGGCATGACGGGCCTGTGTTTGTCTTTTTGGTGGCAGCGGGACACTACTTGTGCTTGCCACCTCACCAGCTTGAACTGCCCTTATGGGACTCGCCACGTCACCAAGTGTTACTGCAGTGCTGGTTTGACTACGACCGGGGTGTACTAGGCCTCTGGTGCTTGCCAGTTCACCAAAACGCTACAAAAAAAACTGTTAGCGATCACAGGGATCAGGCCTGACTCTGCGAACGCTGCAGTTATGCGTTTAGAGTTTTGTAAGTGTCAGTGATCGATCGATACTGCACTTGGGTGGGCTGGGCCGGGCCGGGCGGAGGGGCAAAACGCAGGTGCTAGCAGGTATCTGGGCTGATCCCGCTAACACTGCGTTTTTGGGAACCCTAAACTGCTGGGGACGCTAGTATAGATCTGATCGGATCAGATATTGATCTGTTCAGATACTATACCACTAAGGGAGGCGTATGCTGCGTGCGTGGGTGTTAGCGGTACTGGCGCTAATCTGACGCTGCCTGGGGCTGGTGCTTGCCAGTTCACCAAAATGCTACCAAAAAAACTGTTAGCGATCGCAGGGATCAGGCCTGACTCTGCGAACGCTGCAGTTATGCGTTTAGTGTTTTGTAAGTGACAGTGATCGATCGATACTGCACTTGGGTGGGCTGGGCTCGCCTGGGCGGAGGGGCAAAACGCAGGTGCTAGCAGGTATGTGGGCTGATCCCGCTAACACTGCATTTTTGGGAACCCTAAACTGCTGGGGACGCTAGTATAGATCTGATCGGATCAGATATTGATCCGATCAGATACTATACCACTAAGGGAGGTGTATGGTGCGTGTACGGTGCGTGCGTGGGTGTTCGCGGTACTGGCGCTAATCTGACGCTGCCTGGGGCAACGCATATCACCGCCGGGCGATCAGGGGGCTAAACCTTTATTCGGTAATAAACGGCGGGTGCCCTGACACTATAAAAAATAAACTAACTAACCAGCGTCACCCGTAACAGTTATACGGTGATCAGTGGTGAAAGGGTTAACTAGGGGGCAATCAAGGGGTTAAAACATTTATTAGATAGTATATGGGGGTCCCTGTCGCTATAAAACACTGACGGCGAACCTAAATATTTACGTCCCTAACTAGCGTCACCAGTGACACTAATACAGCGATCAGAAAAATGATCGCTTAGCGACACTGGCGACAGGGGGTGATCAAGGGGTTAAAACTTTATTAGGGGGGGTACTGGCGCTAATCTGACGCTGCCTGGGGCGACGCATATCACCGCCGGGCGATTAGGGGGCTAAACCTTTATTCGGTAATAAACGGCGGGTGCCCTGACACTATAAAAAATAAACTAACTAACCAGCGTC
The DNA here is from genome assembly GCA_037952925.1 of Lithobates clamitans. Taxonomy (NCBI): domain Eukaryota; kingdom Metazoa; phylum Chordata; class Amphibia; order Anura; family Ranidae; genus Lithobates; species Lithobates clamitans. The sequence goes on from JBBGZY010001792.1 coordinate 1,980,872, forward strand.
ACCCGTAACAGTTATACGGTGATCAGTGGTGAAAGGGTTAACTAGGGGGCAATCAAGGGGTTAAAACATTTATTAGGTAGTATATGGGGGTCCCTGTCGCTATAAAACACTGACGGCGAACCTAAATATTTACGTCCCTAACTACCGTCACCAGCGACACTAATACAGCGATCAGAAAAATGATCGCTTAGCGACACTGGTGAGGGGGGGTGATCAAGGGGTTAAAACTTTATTAGGGGGGGTAAGGGGGGTACCCTAGACCTACAGGGGGGTTACAGTAACTGTCCTAACACTGCTAACTGTCACAAACTGACACTATGCAGTAATCAGGAAAAAAAAAAAAAAAAAAAAAAAAAAACCTGCTTGGTGTCAGTTTGTGACAGGGGGGGGGGGTGATTGGGGGGGGATCGGGGGGCGATCGGGGGGGGATCGGGGGTGTAATGTATGCCTGGCATGTTCTACTGTGTGTGTTTGTGTTGTGCACTTACTTACATGTCATCTCTCCTCGGCGCTGGAACGGAAACTGACAGCCGAGGAGAGATGACATCACATCCTCTGCCTCTGTGTACTATACAGAGGCAGGGGATGTTCGTCAGTGGCTGGGAGCGATCGCGAGGGGGGGGCCACGATCGGATGGTCTCCCCCTCGTCTGTCATCGCTCCCAACCAAATGCCGACCGCAGCTGGCACCGGGGGGGGGTCCGATCGGACCCCCCACCCGCGGGAAGGCAATCACGTACTAGGTACGTGATTTTGCCTGCCCGTGCCGCTCTGCTCACGTATATAGGCGTGAGGCGGTCGGCAAGTGGTTAAGAGTAGCGTCATGTCACAACTTGAGGATAAAAGAGAAGAGAGGCGCATCTAAGTGTAGCAATATGGTTACATTTAATGAAGGTACAACATTTAGCAACTGATATGGTTGATGATTAAAACAGACATCTAAATATGCAGGCATCCGCGGTAAAGCTGTCCACATAGACCGTCCTCCGCACCGCCATCAACGTAATCCCTTCCACGCTGCACTCTACGCCTCACTTTCAGATCGCTCTACTGCAGGGTAGTCTTCCCGGTCACGATTGCAGACTGACATCGGTGAGAGTCAGCAGGGCGGAGGACGGTCTCTGGACATCTTTACCCCGGATGCCTGCATACTTTGCCTGTTTTAATCATCAACTATGAGAGTTGCTAAATGTTGGACCTTCATTAAATGTAACCATATTGTTACACTTAGAGTCGCCTCTCTTCTCTTTTATACTCTGTAGCTCCTGCTGGATTGTGCGTCTAGTCCCCTTGTGGATGGACATTTTATGGTTACACAACCCATCACATTTTTCTATGGACTATAAACTGAAGGACTTATGAATAAATGGTTGGGGAACAAATCATCTGAGTTTCTATTATTTCTTATGTGGAAATTCGCTTTGATATACAAGTGCTTTGGATTACAAGCATGTTTCTGGAACGAATTATGCTCGCAATCCAAGGTTTTACTGCATCTCTATCTCAATATTTTGGAGTATTGGAACGCAATTTGAGTTTCGGCTACAAGCATTTCATAAAGACCTCCTTGTTTTTTTTTTTTTTAAAGGCTATAACATGTTTTCATGCTGGTAATTGACATTGTGTAACAATTCTTTCGACTGTTTTTTTTTTTTTACACGATCTGAAAACGTTAAAATAAAAAAATACCAATATGAAGGGGTAATTTTTCAATATGTATGCATCTTACGCTTCAAGTTTTTATAAAATAAAAACCATTACTTAACAATTACTAATTAGTTATTAATACATATGCTAATTCATAATAATAAATATGAATTATATGAGTTAACATGAACATTTTACTATACAACCGAAGGACAAGGACACAGGGAAAGTAATTGTTTTTATGTGCCCTATTGGCATCATGCGGGTGCATTGCATAAACACGGCATGTCTGTATTTTTATGGAACGAATGACAAAAGTTTACACCTCACTGCAGCATATTTCAAGGTGCTGTTGTGTTTAGAGCTGACTAAACTAATTTTTTTTTTTTTCCCCATTTTCAAAAAAAGTAAACCATTCTAAACAGTGCAATACAATGTACTGTAAAATAATGCATTACACCATAGCACATGCATTATACTAACTGGTGTGAATGGACCTTTAGTTATGTTGAGAAATGGAGGACAGTGTAAGGCCCCTTCCACACTGGGCAGACTCCGTCAAACGGATCCGCCTGCTCAGTGAGGGATCTGTCCGCTAACACCCGCCGAGCAGGCGGAACACAGGTCCAAGTCCGCTCAGCTATGCAGACTGGACACAGCCTGCTGTTCTGTATGTGGCTGTCAGATGGTAACGGACTGTCTGTTTCCATCCGATCCACCGGACGGATGGAGAATGGATTTCTGTGAACAGGATCGGATGTCGGCGGGCGTCAGCGGACAGAAGTCTGCCGACACCTGCCTCTTCATAGAGAGCAATGGATGAAACGATCAGATCCGACTGAAAAACTGACAGGCGGACCCAATCAGTCCATCAGCGTGAAAGGGGCCCAAGGTATTCAGTAGTTTAGCAAAAGACAATTGGGAAGAGCTGGTGTTTCGGCAGATTAGGCGACCCGTCAGAACGTGTAACAGAAGTGATGTTTTGTCACCTCCATCTTGCTACACCCCACACTCGTCTACAGTAAGGATACACTGAGAAGGGGGAAAGCAGACATCTTGTTACACCCACCGGAGTTTTGAATTTTACACTTATTTTCAACAGTAAAGTGAGTTTATATACTAAAATACAGCATTTAGAACGCCGTATGAACGTTTAGATGTACAATTTTAACAGCAGCCAACTTCTGTCAGATTAGCAAACCTGTGAGATGAGCAGGCTTGTCGCTGTTTTTAAAACTTAACATCTAACTAGTCAGACAGAGTTGTAAGTACTGTATTTCACTATATAAAAACTCCCTTTACTGTTAAAAATAAATGTAAAATACAAGACCCCGGTGGGTGCAACAAGATGTCCGCTTTCCCCCTTAGTGTATCCTTATGGAGGAGTGCGGGGTGTAGCAAGATAGCAGCGACGGAACGTCACTTCTGTTACCATTTCTGATGAGTGGCCAAATCAGACAGAACACTGGCACCACTAGTCCCCAAAATGATAGTATGCCTGCAAAAAGAAAATTAGGGGCCAAAGGCATTTCTGGCACACTGACAAGCATTTTTCTGGACCGCAAGAGTCTTTAAAAAGAGACAAAATATGGGGAAATTAGCATGTATATGTATAGCAAATATGTGTCCCCTTTTTTTATCGAAGCCATGTTTCCAATAAGCTAAGCATGCATCAAACACACATGACAAGTGACAATGACAGAACTTTAGGTCACTAAAAATGCACTGTAGTTTTCCTATAACCTTAGGTAGGATGGGTCCAGGTATTAAAACACGTTCTTGGGGCCTAAAAAGACAAAATGGGGAACTGGCATAACTGTACCTTTTTCAACACCATCTCTGTGCCAAGGGTTCTGTGTCCATGAAGCAGCCAATTGTCACCCGCAGAGTCCTCCTGCAATAGAAGGAGACAGCATTGCTTATAATGTGACTAACACACCTTTGTGTACTCTGCACTTAGCTACTAGTGGCAGATCAACTGCGGCCAAAACTTTTTTTTTTTTTAATATAAAATTATAATATATTATATATATCTCTTTGGATAGAGTGGAAACTCAGGTTTTATGAATGTGTATCCTCGCTGGAGAGATTCATCATCACTTCCTTTGTGATCACCATCAAGTGAGCAGAATCCTTCCTTTACCTAGGATAGTAAATTGGGAGAATACTGGACAACAAAATTCTAAACTAAGATAGATTTGTACTCATTCAGATCACCAGTCAGGAGTAGAATTGGTTAGTACAGTGGGGAAGGGTTAAAGCCTTCTTCAGGGTTTCATCATCATAGTCCCAGGTAAGGAAGATTCCCCTTCACTTCCTGATGACACAAGTAAAGAAAAGAACCTTTTCAAAAGGAAACACTAGCAGCAGCTTAACCCACAGGTTTTACCTTTTCCTAAAACTACAAAAAGAAAAAAAAAAAGTTTTGGCCGTAGCTGGGACTTTAAAAACACATGTCCACTCCAAAGTTATTAATACGGTTATGAACCAATAACAGTAGATCCAACCAAAGATTCTTATACCTTACATAGATTTGTAAGTCTGTTCTGAAATCGTTCTAAATTCTGTCTCCCTCATTTTGCTTCATTCCCCAAAATGAGAAAGAACTTTAAACCTGTGTAATCCCCCGCAGCCACATCACAGGGGAAGGTACTTTCCAAAGTCTACAAATCTAGTACTTCCTGCGTCACCAATCAAATCTAGGATTTCATAACAGGTCTGAATCTGATTGGTGGCTGTAAGAAGCCTCTTGGCACTGACTTTTGGTACGGGAGGAACGGCAAGGCAGCTGCAGTGGGTGTGTTCAGGGACAGCTCTCCTATAATCACAAGCAGGGGTTCTCAGATCACCAAATAAGCGGGAGTGGGGTAAACTGGTGCACTATAATAATACGGCTCTGTGTTTTTATATGCATATATAAATAAATATGAAAATACTTTTTTTTAATTTCAATATACTGCTGTGTACCCTTAAAGCTCAAAATGTAGCAAAATGCACAGGCAGCAAAAGATTTCTGATAATCAAAGGACTGGAATAACTCCTCAATATACAAAACAGGCCATGAACACTACACTGCTTTAATTTTTTTTTAACTGTACAGTAAACATGTGCCGCGTTTTCAGATCTTCTGTTCAAGAGAAGCAGTCACAGCTGGGCTTATGTAAGAATAGGAATATGGAATCTTAACTTGGCTGTAAGAAAAAAAAATACTATAAAAAACAAGCTTGTGTGTAAAATCTTTCTATGTGCCCTGTTTAATCTGAGATCGAAGGGGAAAAAAAAAAAAAAAATGGTTACTGTTGATATGCTGGCAAAACTTCAGCGATGTGAACGTTGCATAGCATAATGCTGCTTATGTTGCCACAGCCATTACAACATAAAAAAAAGCAGCATAAGATATACAAACGCGAGATCAGGTACAAAATGTGATCAGTGGGCCTGCAGTGACAACCCAGAAGAAGCCACTGATAATGCCTTCTATCCAAAATGGTGGGGGAAAATCTAGAAGGAAAGTAGAAAAAAAATAAAAAAGGGGGGGGGGGGGGGAGGAAGAGGAAAGGGGGAAGGAAGGGTGGAGGGAGGAAGAGGAAAGGGGGAAGGAAGAAGAGGGAGGTAGAAGGAAGAAAGGAAGAGAGGAAGAGAGGAAGAGAGGAAGAGAGGAAGAGAGGAAGAGAGGAAGAGAGGAAGAGAGGAAGGAAGGAAGGAAGGAAGGAAGGAAGGAAGGAAGGAAGGAAGGAAGGAAGGAAGGAAGGAAGGAAGGAAGGAAGGAAGGAGGAGGTGGGAGGAAGGAGGAAGAAGGAGGAGGAAGGCGGAAAAAAAAAAAGGGGGGGGGGGGGAGAAATTCCCTCTGCTGTCCCACTGATGCCTGGGGCAGATCTTGTACATCTGGTGTAGTTTACTATTGTTTATACATTGCTATGGTGTTGGCAACATAGGCATCATTTTATAATAGCTGAATTTAAAAAATGTAATTGCAGTGTATTGGAACTTATTTCCCTAAATCTTACAAGAGCTCGCGGTTTGACCATGAAAACTCCCTGTTGGGCACTGGTGATGTAGCCTTTCCAGGGGTGCAGCTGGGAAGCACTGGCTACATCACTAGTAACCTCTAAACCAATGAGGAAAGCAGGTTTAATTCTTCATTAAATCTCATTATACGTGTATTTTTTGGTTTGACGGGAAAAACCCACTTTAACAAACAAGTGTAAATCATAAAGACTAAATATTCCAATTCATACATATTCCAGTCATGACAGGCTTTCTTTATCCGCATATAGCAAAAACATAAAAAGGTTTCCTTGGCTTAAACAGTAAATATAGGCAAAAAAATAAAAAAGTTGAACTCCATGCAAAAAGAAAAAAAATATATTTTAATCAATGTATTAGTTTAAAAGTTCTCCTAATAAAAATGTTAAACTCCACAAACTTTAAATACCACTGTAAGCCAAATCAGACTCAGCATCATTGCACAGGGAAAGTAAGAGCACAGGAGAACCTCTTCATTGACATTCTTGCCCAATTGCAGGCTGGGGGAGGAGAGGTCACCAAAGATTTAAAAACATCAACAGCCAATTTTTCCTACGATTACCTATAAGATGGGTGGTTACCATTACTGCAACCTTGGGGAGGATGCTTAAACGGTGTACAGGGAGGATGCTTACAGCTCTAACAGGTGGACAAGACAGAAGCAAAACGCATACACCTGAGAAACAAAGAATGATTTTTGCATGGAGTCCCGCTTTAAAGCGTGCATAGAGATGAACATAAATTGGGTGACAATGGGGTGGTTGAGTCTTTGAGTTAGCTGCAACAAGAGAGTGCCAAGATCCAGGTCTCGTGGTGCAGTCCATAACCCGCTTATGTCAAATTACAATTTCCGTTTTCTAGCAACAGTTCCCATTATAGATTGGTTTGCCAATTTCCAGAGGAGGGAGTGAGGGGAGACTCATGTGTAAATAGGAGTCTTCAATGAGTATCACTGAATGTAAAGACAAGCCTCCTTGTGTATCAGTCACAAATCCAGGGGATCTTTTAATATGCAACTTCAGCTTCTCCCATCACCTACCTATTGGTCAGGGAGGTCACTTACTTTAAATGTTGGGCAGACAGTGTGGCACAGGAAGACGCTTGTTGCCAAAGCCTTAAGAGCTCTAAAAAGGTTGGTGATAACATGGACAGAGGCATCACAGGGCAGGTGGTCCCATAAATTTCAAGTTATCTGACACTATGAGGTAGGTGTTGCTGTTCCCATATTTACACAGAAAATTCACCTCCTCTCCTCTCACTTAAACCATTAGGTATAAAGTTCTGCTTAAGGGCCATTCCACCCCAAAGTTGTATTTCAGTAGCAGGTGGAGTTTAGTTATAAATGAAGTTACCAGGTAACTTGGCTGTCTACAAGACTTTAGCAGAGAGACCTCGGTCACAGCTCCCGCCCACACTGGTGTCCCCTCCATCCAGCTGTGTACTCCATAGTATAATACAGTGATGGCGAACCTCGGCACCCCAGAGGTTTTGGAACTATATTTTCCATGATGCTTATGCACTTAGCAGTGTAGCTGAAATATCATGGGAAATGCAGTTCAAAAACATCTGGGGTGCCGAGGTTCGCCATCACTGGTATAATAATAACCAACAGAGAGATAGGGACCCATTCTAACAGCTGGAACAGGTAAGCCAGACCAAAATGTGGATTTCCACCCATGTTACCACTCATAGAATACAAAATTGCTGTTACCTCATTACTGAAAACTCCAACTGAAAGAGCCTTACTTAGTTTTCACTTTCTAAGTAATTATTAAAGCGTTACTAAACTCACAACAGTAAAATCAGTCTGTATATGCAGTAAAGCATGCTTGTTATGCTCACTGTGGAACCTAGGGGGTTAATCCTCTGCATTGTGCAAAAAGGATGTTTTATCCTGTATGCATAGATCCTCCCCTCCCTGCACAAGTCTGGATAAGACAGAGGTTTTTTTTTTTCTTGGAAGAGTGCATGTGATCAGCACAGGGCCAATCAACACTGTCCAGACAGAGGGTCAGGAGCCCTGCAGCCTCAGTGCAGTATAAAAACTCCTACAAGCTTCACCAGGAACTGATAATCACAAGACTGCTATATACTGCTGATGAGAAAAGGTATTTATCAGTTTATATTTACTAAAATGATTGCATTTCCATGTTCTGTGTACTAAGAGAGACCAGATATAGTAAATGCAGAGTCCTGGGTTTAGTAACACTTTAAGGTTAAAGTGGTTCTAAAGCCTAAAAGGTTTTGTTTTTTAACTTAATGCATTCTATGCATTAACGTAGAAAACCTTCTGTGTAGCAGAATCAAGCCCTGCCTCCCCCTGTACTTACCTGAGCCCATTCACAATCCAGCGCTGTGCATGAGAGCCAAGGCTCTGCCCCTCCTCTCTGGGAAGATTGATAGAATAGGGAGCCATTGGCTCACAACGCTGTCAATCAAATGCTGCAACAAGGAGAGGGAGACGGGGCAGAGCCGACTGGTCTGTGTCAATAGACAAAAACAACGCAGCTCAAGAGCGAGCCTGCAGGAATTCACCCACAGGAAGCGCCTTCCTATGGAGACACTCGCCAAAGAGGAGGTGCCGGGACCACTGGCATGGGACCCCAGAAGAGGAGGATTGGGGGCTACTTTAAAATCACCTTAAGGCAGCCCATAGATGACTATTTCCCATCTACACTCAAAGTGGATGGGGGAATTTTCACCGCTGAGCTGTGGATTCTTCCCCACTGTCAGAGTACACCAATCAGCGCTGTTGGTTACAGCTGGCGCAGGGAGGTTGTACAAAAGTCGAATGGTAGATCGACTTCTGTACAACCTCCCTGCTCATACATGGATTGAAATTCAGCTGGTATCTACTGAACTAGCTGAATTTTCATCCATGCAAGTCATGCTTAGAAGCTAGGACACCCATGTCAAGTGCTCTCTCCCAGGATTGAGCGCTCTCTGTAGCAGCACTGGCTGAGTTCAGTGGGGCTACAGCCCTGATTCTAGGCAGGATGTGGGGCTGATCGCTTACAGTGGGAGTTTTTTTTAGCCAGACTTTGGGGGTGCAATGGTCATGGCCATTTATTCACTCGATTGCTCATGGCCTACAGCTATGCCATTGAAACTAAGCAAAATATTTCTAAGCTACACTAATTGGGGCCTCCAGACTGCATCGTCAAAATGCACTTTTAAACCAACCTGTCCCTAAAGTGTCCTCAACTAAAGAACAGTGCAAGTTATTCTTTTCAATAGAAACCAAGTCCTGAGTAGAAGCCTGCTCCAAAAAAAACTAGTAATGCAATAAAATGTGTTATTTTAGAGGGGAATTCAAAAATCTGGCCGCAAATGCGGAAATCCAATTTAAAAGCAGAAAATCAACTGAAAGACATAAAATACTGGCAGCTAGTTAAACCTGTCAGCATTTATATTAGCATTAAGGTGGAATGACCCTTTAGGTCAGGGATATGCAATTAGAGGACCTCTAGCTGTTGCAAAAAAAGTCCCATCATGCTCTGCCTCTGGGTGTCATGCTTGTGGCTGTCTGAGTCTTGCTATGCCTCATGGGACTTGTAGCTCTGCAACAGCTGGAGGTCCGCTAATTGCATATGCCTGCTTTAGGTGATAATCATGCATGCAAAACAGAAATAACCAACGTGGTCATTAAGCAATTGTATTAAGTCAGTTACATTTCTCAACAAACCATGCAACATGTGCAAATGTGACAATTCTGCAAGCAGACCAATTTTGATTGGACAAGAGGACAATCGGAGACATTACTAGAATAAACTAGTGGCTATAAGATATTGTTTGCACCACGTGTCCCAATATTGAAGGAGGCCTCAAGGACGACTCCTGTGGTGCCCATAGAAGGGAAAAAACCAACAGACTGCCGTTTCCTAACTTGCTCGTGAAACATGGAAGAAAGAACTGGTCACGTAGGGAAACACAACCTGTTCTTCCTTCAGACACTTCCATACATGAGCATCTAAACAGATATCACGGATGAGCAGCTCAGTAAACAATTACACAGAATCTTTTCCAGTTTAATAAAACCGGAATGAAAGCAATAGTTTTGTATGTGTGCAAAAGGATTCAGATCACTCCAGAACGTGTTGCATGTGTGGATGATGCAGGTTTCCGAATGGACACCTGACCATTTTACCTCTGGGGGGGGAAGACTCCGTTCCATAATGACCGGAAAATAAATAAAACCTATAACACACTGCTAGTATATACAGACAGGAAGCTAGAAAATACCAAAAGTGACCTTCACAGTCCATTATGCAAATATAAACCCAAATGTGACTTTCTCTTATATGCTGCTTTTTGGTCTGTTAGAGAGGAGGCAAGTAAAGTGAATTCAGTTCTGCTTCGCCAGTCTAGGTTCCTCCCCAGGTGTCGGTCTTCAAACATCTCCATTGGCCAACACGGAATGATGCAACTCCTGCCCATGCGCAGGACTCTAATCCTGGTGCACAGGGACTGTGCCAGTGATGTAAGCTAAGCATGCATGGCTCGGTTTACCACCTGCCCCCCCCTTTCTGTGACCTACAGACAAGTAGGGCAGCAACTAAATTGTAATATGGATATCTTTCGATTTTTTTTTTTTTTTTTTAAATCATAGGAAAACTGGGCCAATATAGTAAAACAAAAAAAAAAGCTTTCCAATTAAATTGTATGTTTGTTACTACCTTAATCTACCATCAAAGAACAACCCAAAATAAATTCTCCTGTTCTTCATGATCGCAGCGACACCACATATGTGTGTGTTAGTTGTTGTATGTACCCATAGTACAGCCCCAAAACACCACAGTAGTGTACACTTAGCTTTTCTTTATCCTACCTAAAACACACTGCCACTGATCCGAATTATTAAAAAAAAAAAAAAAAAGTCAATCCTGCCTAAAATATACTGACCTTGACCCAAACACTAACCTAGATCAAACCTCATTCTAGCTATTTATTTTTTGTATTATTTGATTTTATTCCCCCCCTCCCCCAGCACACTTTTTTTCTCTCAAGGAAGGAAAGTGAGAGATACAATGTATTTCTCCCCCTCCATTCACAGAAACAAACACAGGTGCCAGCTTCACAGTGATGCGATACCCTCCGATTGGCTATCACATTGATCAGTCAATCAGGTGATCCGGGTCACAATCATTAGTAATGGGACCCGGGGTTGCTGCCGAGACCCCTGTGTGGCACACTTCCAGCATAAAGACAAATACGCATATATGCGGCCCCACGGAAAAAAGCCCAGTCCAATGGGGCCGCATATGCGTTACGTCAACGTGAAGGGGTTAAAAAAAAAAAAATAAAAAAAAAGAAAATCTGATGCCTGTTGTAAGCACACTGGTGTGACAAAATGGGATAAACAGAAGATCATATAGGAAAAGTAGGCATTGCCCCAATCAGCTTTAACACATAATCTTCATGTTTATGTGGACTGTGACTTTAATATGTATAGTTCACATCTTGCAAAAAATTAATATGGACGAAAAAAAAAAAAAAAATAGGGGTGCAATATTTACTAAGGCCTAATGTACATGGGGCATCTGTTTACGCCCCTCTGAACCCTGGCACGCCTGCCTGGAAAATGCATCTTAAAGTGCTAAAATACTCATGTTGCACACGTGTTTGGAGTTGGAGCAGTAATGCATTCTATTGGCCAGAATATTCATTTACTCTGGCCGCTGGAATGCAATAATGCTCAAACACTAGACGCATTCTGCATTTTTTCTCCTGCTTTTCAGCTTCTTTCCTGAACACGCCTCTGGTGGGTTTTTTTTCAGCCTGTAAACACTCCTCTTCTAACAGGCTTGTAAACACCCGTGTGTGCACGGGCACAGAGATGCATTACCAGGCTGATAAAAGCGGCACTTTTTTTTTTTTTTTTTTTTTAGGCTCTGTGTGCATAAGCCCTAAATGTTTTTGAAATACAGAATGGTGATCATGGTGCTCCATACCACAGTGACAGTAGTCAAGCTTAGTATACAATCCCAGCTTGCATGACGTTTTGCACACCCCCAAACAAACCAGAATACCTCCTTCCATAAGATGTTATATTTATTTATTCAGGCAAGGGAGAGAGGGGTGGTTTGGATTTTGGGGATGGCGTTCTATACTTTGTTTCAACCTAAATATGACTAACAGGAAACAGGATTTAGCCCAGGTTCACACTGACAGCGGGATTGAAATCGTGCGCGTTCGGCTGATTTCATTTCCGCATGCCAGTCTGACTGGGGGGGGGGGGTCAGAGACATCTGTGCGGGTTTCTGCACAGATGTCTATACAAAAAAAAAAAGTGTCACACCCAGAAGTCACAAACAGTAGTACAGAAACTACTTTTGGGAATCAATGCGGCATTGCACCGATTCCAACGGTGCCATTTCCGGCGATTTGGCACAAGATTTGATATGTCAAATCGCATCAATGTGAACCTAGGCTGAATGCTAGATAAGAAAATGCCTTAAAAATATCACATTACAAAGCTGCATCAACCATAGCAAGAACTAAAATAAATAAAGACACGCTTAAATGATCAAATACCAGAGAACATTTATAAAACAAAGTACAATAATAATGGGAAGTAGCAAGGGCCCCTAAAGCCGCTCAAACAAAAACTCCTTCTTGTCAACCGTACAATCCACTTTACTTAGAACAGTAACCAATGAACAGAAAATAGAACACAATGAACCATTCAGCTCAACAGGAGCAGAGGATTATGGGAACAGCAGGTCAGCATCATAAAAGTCAACCCAAAGCATAAGACACTAATCACCAGAGATATAAATACTAAAAACAGGTAACAGTGAGAAAGCAACATATTTACAGTGAGTCTTATTAAAGTCCATTGTGGGACAGTCCTCAAGTCTGCTCGTGTATTGCTTGGCCTACCTTCTCGGTCTGGCTGAGCAGGAAGTGGTAGAAGTGAGGATCGTCCCGAGAGCGCTGCAATCGAACAGAGAGAGAAACTGAGATGCTTCCCTCTATACCAGGACAAGGAATACTCAGCTTTAATGAGAACCTGTATTTATTTAAACATATTAAATCACCCAGAACTGAAAAGGAAAAAAATCGTAGGCCCCACGTGTACCCGCAAATAGTGTACACCCATTCCTGAGCTTACTGTATGCAAATATCAGCCCTCTCTCCTCCAGATCTGTACAGTCAATTTCCATCCCTCACAGCTATTCACTTATTCACTTTCTTTGCCATCATTTTGTTCCTAAGCATTAAATGCAAGAACATATTACCCCCCCCCCACACACACACACACCTCTATAGATGTGCATGCTCAAGCAACTGATCAGAAGATTGCACAGCTAAAATCTGCAGCATGCACATCTAAAAAGGGATGCTAGTCATGTGTTTTTTTTTTTTAAACACTCGGGCACTTGAAAGAAAATTTGAGGCAGGGTGCTGCAACGTTCACAGGAGACTGCAAGCCCCCCCCCACTAGGAGCAAAGGGCAGCAAGCAGACCCAGTGGTGACATCACTGGATCGGGGGGAAAAAAAAAAAAAAAAAAAAAAAAAAGGTATATCTTCGAATGAAGAAGAACCTGATGTTGATCAGGAGAGGGGGTGGGGGAACAAGGGAAAGTATATGCAAACATTACATATATGCAAACATTACACTTGTGATTTAAGCACCCCATTTACATGGTACAGTACAACACAGAGCCCTCTGAACAGGTCACCAAGATGCCACAGTTGTGCTGCGAGATGCAGGAGGGTCAAGGTTAATCCCAAAGTTAGAAAAGCTGGTATCTGCATAAAATGTTTTTCCAGTATTAAACCAAAAGGTGTGGGGAAAAAAAAAAAAAGTGCTGTGCCGTAGCAAAATAGAAAACCAAACCTTGGGTAATAAAAGAAAAAATGTTGCGTACAGAAGTCATGGAGTGGACAGACAGCGTTGCAGACCACAACTATGTGATGGGTGTACCTGGAGGCTGGATCCACGTGAATGACAGGGGTCTCCTGAATGAAAAAACAAAACAAAAACAAACTGTGCTTCCGGGCAAGGGATGGCCACAATCAAGGGACCCCCAAAAGGGACCGTGTTGTTGGGGATCCAGAGACAAACACCGGGGCAGACGGACAGCAGCCGGGACACCGGGAAGTGATGGCTGCTTGCAAGGAGGAAGCTGCGTCCGCCGCCCGAGGATGATATCACAGACTGGCGGCATATGGCTGAGGAGATGCAATAACTAAGGCCAGCACTAAGCACAGAAGAGAACTGAAGCCAAATTGACTTTAACATAAGCCGACAGCAACGACTACATGTTTCGGAGCGCAACCCCTTCTTCAGGTCATAAGTTGCCTACCAGCTTCGGACCAGCCTCTGTGCTCCCCTTAGTTGGTGGATCTCCACGGCCATCTTCCATCAGTCAGGGACATCATCCTCGGGCAGCGGTTGCAGCTTCCAAACAGGCGTCACTTTCTAGTGTTCGGGCCGTCATCCATCTGCCCTGGTGTCCCCAGCCTGCCTTGATCGTGGCCTTCCCTCTACATCTTGCCTGGCAACACAGTTGCCCCCCCCCCCCCACCCCATCACCCAGGAGACCCCCGTCATTCATGCGGCTCCAGCCTCCAGGTACACCAATTACATAGTTGTGGTCTGATACACTTTCCCATTGGCTGCTCCATGACTTCTGTATGTAACATTTTTTATTTCCTATGGAATAAACGTGTATGTTTTTATTATCCAAGGTTTGGTTTTCTATGATTTTGCTATAGCACAGCGCTTTTTTTTTTATTTCTATTTTATTTATTTTTATTTTTAAGTCACATTAAAACTCTACGAGTTTGGGACAGCAGCAGCCCTAGCTTAGGCAGCTTCCACCCACCTGAGTAGTTGTCCATGTGCCTGGATATTTGTGTTTTTTACTCCAGTATTAACCTGGTTTATTTAATGTGAACTTGTGGCCATGTGACCAAATGCCTAGGCAAACATCACACAGTCTCTGATTACCAGAAGCAATGCCGGAGTTTCTTTGGGGACTGATAAATCAAAATTTCAAACCATACAGACCCTCTCTGTCCAGCTTGCAGTGAGAAAGGAAGGTCTGTGTGGCACAATCATTCTGCAGCACTAGTAGGCTGGGGATAGGGGGCTGCAATCTTTGGTAAAAGGCCTCTGATCCCGATTGCTCCAGTCAGTCCAAAAAAAAAAAAAAGAAAGGAAAAAAAAAAAAATAATATGGTTGTGGAAGGGTTAAAGCACACAGGCTTAGAGGAATTGGTAGATTTTGACTACATCCTACTTTCTCTAGTGAAGAGTCTTAAAATATCTGACAAACTGCCTGCATCAATGGCTCAGATGGTTGCCATGACAACCGTGTTCCAGAGTCGGTTTACAAGTGCTCCCTCTCGCTCGCTTACTTGTTTCATGCTTTCCAGGAGAAGAGAATCCTGTGACCAGCTTACTCCCAGAACCATTACTGTGAACACAAGGAAACCAGAGAGCTGGGCATGAGAGCTGAGGAGTATATCCTTACCTCGCTGGAGGGTGGGGGCCAGCTGAAGCGTGACACCGTTTTCATGGCAAGCTTCTTCAGGGAGCTCGGCTGGGGAGACGTGGTGTCCTATATAGGCAGGAAGGTGAACGTTAGACACACAATCTGATTGTAGGCATTAAAGATCCCACTACCTCAGTGATTCTCAACTCCTGTCCTCGGGACCCACTAACAGGCCAGATTTTAGGCATTACCTTGGGGAGATGCAAACTAGAATACTGCAATCACTGAGCAGCAAATGATATCACCTGTGATGTATTTCAGTTATCTTGCAAACCTGGCCTGTTAGTGGGCCCTGAGGACAGGAGTTGAGAACCACTGCACTACCTGGAGGAAGTGTGTTTAACCATCACTGGTGACCAGGGGTGATGTACTAAAACTGGAGAGTGCAAAATCCAGTGCAACTCTGCATAGAAACAAGTCAACTTCCAGACTTTATTACCAAAGCTTAAACTGAACAAGCTGAAATTAGAAGCCAATTGGCTACCATGCACAGCTGCACCAGGTTTTGCACTCTTCACTTTTAGTAAATCAACCCCTAAGGATGAATTTTGAACAAAGGCTGGCAATTTAAGTGAAAGAGTGCAGGCTCGCATTTAAAAGTGACTGTCATTTGTATCTATAAAGATACCCGCTACAAAAAAATAAAAAAAATAAAGGGAACAATTCCCTTTCTGGCAGCCCATGACTTGAAAACAAGTCCGCTTCACTGCTCCGCAGCCACTGCAAGTATTCGACAGGCCAAATGGCCGTTTTCCCTAGGACATGCAATGGTTTCTTCTGCTTCTGTAGTGACGCTGAAGTTGGCAGCATAAAACATAGCATGAGGTGAGGAAGCAGGCTTTCCATAAATCCAGGGCAAGTATGTAGCAGGTATGCTTTTAGATACAAGCGACGATGTGCTGCAGAGGGCCACTAAAGGTTTAGTTCATCTTTACAGAAAAAAAAAAAAAAAGTGAACACCGTACACCCTCCACACTGTACTTACCTCTGGGGATGCTGAGCTGTCAGTGCCCACGCAGCCTGTCCAGCTGTTTGGGGGATTTTGAATCTCCGCTTCCTCTTCTCTGTGCAGCACTTGCAGGACGGACCAGAGAAATTCTGGATTTGTCAGCACCTACACAGTGAATTGCTCTGGTCCGCCCCGGAAGTGCTGCACAGAAGAGGTAAGAGCAGGGATTGGGGTGGGTGCGTGTGGTTCAAGAGGGTGTACCGTGTCAGTTTATTGTTACATTTTTTTCTGTAAGGCTGAAGTAACCCTTTAATCTTTCTTGTTACTGCTCCTCTCGCTGACAACATCTTGTACAATGCACGACCTGTGGCCACATTCAAATGCTGAAAGAAATCAGCCTGGACCAGAGGACAGCAGATTAAGATGTTGCATTATCTTATCCCATAGAAAACAAAAAAAGCTTTACACCCTTAAATCATCTACTGCAAGTAGGTGCAAAACATACACTATATTACCAAAAGTATTGGGACACCTGCCTTAACACATAAATGGCATCCCAGTCTTACTCTGTAGGGTTCAATATTGATTTAGCCCACCTTTTGCAGCTATAACAGCTTCAACTCTTCTGGGAAAGCTGTCCACAAGGTTTAGGAGTGTGTCTATGGGAATGTTTGACCATTCTTCCAGAAGCGCATTTGTGAGGTCAGGCACTGATGCTGGACTAGAAGGCCTGGCTAGCAATCTGTGCTTCAATTCATCCCAAAAGGTGTTCTATCAGGTTGAGGTCAGGACCAGTCTAGTTCCTCCAACCCAAATTCGCTCATCCATGTCTTTATGGACCTTACTTTGTGCATGATTCTGGAAGAATGGTCAAACATTCCCATAGACACACTCCTAAACCTTGTGGACAGTCTTCCCAGAAGAGTTGAAGCTGTTATAGCTGCAATGGGTGGGCCAACTCAATATTGAACCCTACAGACTAAGACTGGGATGCCATTAAACTTCATGTGTGCACCTATTCAATACATTGTCCGTTTTTTTGTAAAACTAATACAAGTACCTGTAAAGAAAAAAGTTCAAATTCTACTTAACTCTCCCCTGTCTTATGCCCATGTCGCCTTGGCAAGGACGACGTTGCACTCCTGGGGAATGCAGAGCAGCCAAAGTTTTGCGAGAAGACATTTTACTGCCAGGATCGTCTTAAGGGAACCAGTTTCACGTTTAAGTTGGTCAGCTGGTTCACTAGCTTTGCAGCCAGTGCCAAGCAGCACGCAGATAGCTGCAGTGAGTCATAACAGTACCGTGTTTAATTTAGTTTTTGGGCAAGGTCTTCAGTAACACGATCCAGAAAGCACTGCAACCATACTCAAGTTAAACTCCATTTTCTTTTAAAGTAGAACACCAGACTTTTTTTTTAAAAAAAGGTTTCCACATTTTGAACAGAGTGGTGAAGGAAGAAACCTCCGTCAGCTTGCTTTTTATTTTTTAAGTTATATGTCCCTGTTGTGGAGCGTTCCCCTCACTTTCTTTATCGGAGTCTTTGCCCCTGTTGGAGAGTTTCTGCTCCCTAACCAAACAGGAATTGGAGACCTCCCCAATGGGAACAAAGATGGGGGTCTTTAGCCTTCATGATTAGCCAAAAAAGTACTTTAAAAAAAGTTTGGGCTCTAGTTTGACATTAAATTTGAATTTTATCTACTACAGTGAGATGCAGCTGCGTTTTTTTTAAATCGTGCTTCTGGGAGAGGCTGTAAAATTCTTGTTACAAGATGTTGTGCAACGAACCCAGGAACATAAAAAGATAAAAAGGACGGTGCTAGGAACCAGAGAACTCACTAGCAACATTTCCACAAACTGAGTTTCAGGACCATTCAGATAAGGATAAATGGTACCCACCAAGAAGGGAGAAAAAAAAAAAAAAATCTGAAGGGGAGGCCATGTCCCCAAAGTCAGTTTGATATACACCATACGGAGAAAGCGCATACCGATGTGGTATGAAACTCAAAAGTAACACCTTCAACTGATTTAAAGTTTGATGGGCATTTCGTTTCTTGCATATACAGAACCAGCTCTATAACTGCAATGAATATAAACAGTGGTATGCACTTCGCACCTTATCGTCCTTGGGCGGCCTTCCTCGTTTACGTGGGCTCTGGTCTTTGGGCTTTTTGGGTGACTTGGGGGATGAGGACTCAGACTTCCTTTTCTTTTCACCAGTAGCCTTCTTTGATTTGCCCTCCACTTTCTTGCCACCAGCTTTGTTTTTGTCATCACCCGAGCTCTGAAATAATAAAAAGTTCAGCAGTGAACAGTTCTGCAAGCAGCCCAGAAATGACTTGACACAAATAAAATGAAAATGGAATTAGTCATTGGGAAATATAACCCAATATAGCTTTACTTAAAGGAAGCACCACAATGAGCCCCTATACACAAGGGACTTGTCTTAAATTTTTAGTATGTGAAAGAGCAATGTGTACAGCAAAGCTTTTACAATGTATTTGCAAAGCCTTCAGCAAGCTTCAAGCAGCTTTGCTGAAGCCTTAAAGTGGTTGTTAACCCACTGATATACAATATGAGCATTTTATACTTAATATGAGAGCATTAGGAGCCGGGGGGGGGGGGATGGGGGGTGGGAGACAGGGAGGAGGACACAGGAACAGAGAGCAGGGCTGTGGATGACCAATGCACGTAAACTGACCACGGTGTCGGGACTCAGCAGCCATGATATGCCGTGGTCAGTTTGCAAAGGGGAGGGTATAGCCAGGCAGGTTCAGACAGATATTTTTTTGGTGTTACAGGGTCCAAAACGGAACAGGATCTGTTTTTTGCTTTTTTTGGGTTAACAAACGCTTTAAGTTCCAGTACGGGAAGTTACACACATACTTTAAATACAGTGTGCTGGCTGTCACTTTAAAGTCTTGTAAAAATGTGCTTTGACTTGTATAAAGAGTGTGTACAGCAATGATTAACAAAACATTTGTTGGAAAAAATAAAAATAAAAAAATTAATAGGAATCTTAGATTGAAAGCTCCAACGAGCAGAGCCCTACGATTCCTCAGATTGTATTGAATTGTATTGTAGATGTACTGTCTGCCCTCATGTAGTAAAGAGCTGCGCAAACTGTTGGTGCTATATAAATCCTGTAAAATAATAATAATTTCAGCAGATTTTCAACAAGCTTCGGCATTAAAGCGGAGCTCCACACAAAAAGGGAACGCTCCGCTTGTTTACACCCTCCCCCATTTAGCACTTTTGGGCTTCCGATTAAGATCACCAAAGCTATCTCCAAGTATGTCTGGACCCCTCCTTCTCTCCCCCCCCCCCCCCTGCTGGCTTCTGGGACACACACAGGTCCCAGAAGACGGCAGGGTCATTCAGAGTGTAGTGCTACTCGTGCATGCACAGTAGCAAACCGGCAGTGAAGCCGGTTTCCCTCAATGAAGATGCCGGTGTCTGCACCCAAAGCAGATCATTGCCTTTTTCTTTTAATTGAGCAGGTCACAATATCACTGCTCCAGGTTTCCTGTTTAAGGGTGGCGATGTGGCCTTTCAGGGTCCTACGGGAACACCATTTTGTGCAAGCTCCCAGGAAAGAACTACAAGCCGGTGTAAGGATGCTGCCAAATAAATAATGACGTCAGCCTGAGAGCACTATATACAGAAAACATGCCTCTGCACCTCCTCCAAAAGAGATAATTGAAAGCAGCTTGCATTGGGCACACATGCTATGGCACATGTTCTCCCAAGGAGAATGGTTGGACTTTTCATAGAGTCAAGGGTGCGCTTTCCGCAGGTGGTAGTTCAGAAAAGCAGCACAGAGGAAGCAAGAGGCTGAAGTTTTGAATGGATGAAATTGTGTTTCTGGACCTCTGCTCAATTGGGGTATACAGATATAATTTGGATGAAAACATCGAAGGCTTTAATACTCCTTTACAATTTACGTAGGATGGCCATACTTAATACAAAATTTATTGAACAATTTTCCTTTAGATTTACCAAAACCATAGAATATGGGGAGGTCAAACCTAAATACTTTAAAATTTGTAGAAAGAAAAGAAAAGAAAAGAAGGAAAGAAAAGAAAGAAAAAAAGAAGAAAAAAGGAAAGAAGACTCTCCAAGCACACTTACCAGCCAGGCTGTAAAACAAATAAATTGGCCCTATCTATCAGTTTACCCTAAAACCAGAGGGTTTTGTTTGCATATAGCCGTAGAGCTCACGTCAAGGGACCTCTGTATATCCTGCAGTCTCAAATTTCCAGAGCCTCCATCTCCACCTATTCACACACATTTCATCTCCTTGGTTCACCCACCACTTTTCTCTCTAGAGTACCTCGTGGTCCTGTGTTTGTCGCCTCGTCGGGGCGCCCGCCTCAGCTCCCGGTTGCAGTTTCCCCGGATCTCTTACCACTCCTGGCCCTTCACCACCAACAAATGTATCCCAGTGAGTACTTTGATCTTTCTGCCCCTCCTGTACCCACAATATCATTTTAAATTACAGAAACATGATGAGTCTGCTTCTGATGAGTGGTCCAGAAGTTGCGTTGAGCTACCAGACATCTCCCATACACACAAAATAAATATATTTTATACACACATTCTCTCTCTCTCTATATATCTATCTATCTATCTATCTATCTATCTATCTATCTATCTATCTATCTATCTATCTATCTATCTATCTATCTATCTATATCTCCATCTATCTATCTATCTATCTATATCTCCATCTATCTATCTATCTATATACACACACACACACACACACACACACATTAATGTGCAATAATTGTTTACCCACTCTGATATTGGTGGTCCCTTGGTTTTACCCAGCAATGTTTTTCGTACTAGTGTTATTACCTATCTTACCAGTCTTGCCATTTGATACTAGCAATCTGTATGTTGATCACTGTTTATCAGTGCTATTACTCATTCTAGATATCTTGCCAAGTTTTAATAGGACATTGTATGATACCATTGTTTGTATGTGAACTATTAAACAGCTTATTTAACCACCATTTATGTTTTGTCTTGCAAACCATTGGCTTCATTTAAAGTCCCAACCCTTTCCTCACTCGCTAGCGAATTGCCTGCGGGTTTTTAAAAATGTATAGTCATATTGACAGGGATGGAAATACACGACCTTACCAGGCCGTAATTTTGTTCAAAGTCCCAAATTCCCTTCCCCCTTTATTTCTCATAGTAGAAGAACATGTATTAAATGGATAGGTTATGGGCGCGTGTGCCTAGAGGCAGCCCACCCCTCCTTAAAAGGGACAGGGACGCATGTGATTCCCAGCAATAGTATAATGGTAGCGAAGACAATTCAATTCAAACAACTGTACTAAAAAAAAAAATATATATATATATATATATATATATATATATATATATATATATATATATATATATATATATATATATATATATATATATATATATATATATATATATATATATATATATATAAAAAATAAAAAGATAGTCAAACCACCCCAACCTATAACGGGCCTTTGCAGTAAGGTGCACATGGAAGGACAATGCACAATACAAAACAAAAGATTTCCCAGCATTTCCCCATTCAGCCAGCAAAACAACCAAATAGGCCCTGTCTAAGTTTGCCTTAAAAACATAGTTGAAGGTAAACCTAAAGGAAACTGAATAAGAACATTGAATAATGTATGGCCAGCTTAAAACCAGCTAGCAGAATGCTGACAGTCAGCACTCTCGATAAGATTAATGTTTTACATCTGCAAACTGGACCTGAAGGCTGCATTAAAGATTTCAAGAAAGCCAACTGATGTTTGTTGAAAGTTTAGCAAATGCTTTGAAAATGTAAATCTATACAATCTATGTTCCCTGTGTACAAGGCACAACCAAGCTGCCGTCTAGGGGTTTTTAGAGAGCTGTGACATGAAAGAGCTTACAACAAGCTCTATACACAGATGCTGTAGGAGATCACTTTTAGCCATCGGTGTTAAGCAAATAGATCTAGTGCTTGACTTATCTTATCTGGAGCCTAGTGCTAGAATGTTTTTTTATAACAATATAACAATAAGCAAAAGCAAGAACAACTTTCACACTATAAAGTTACATGTGATGCAGCTTCCCCCCCTCTATACCTGTTCCTTGGCAATTTTCTTCTTCAAAAACTCTTCCACAGCATCTACAGCCTGCTGGAAGCGTTTACCCTTGTTGGCTTTTATCATCTCCTCCTTGTGGGCATTGTAGGGTTTTAGCTGCTCCACCTTGATCCAAGCACTGAGAAAGAGAAAATACACCACTTAAGGCAAGAAGACCAACACGGCACCCATTATGATCGTATTTTTTTTTTGTTCTTAAAGAGACCCTGTCATCACGATACACCCAACCACACTGTCATCTGACCATACATTTCAACATAAATCTTCCCGGAAGATTCTTTTAACAAGTTATTCACCTGTAAAAGTCTCCCTTATGTATGCAAGTCTCCCTTACATCCAAACGCCAGAAAGAGCTACTGGGCACTGCCATACTAGATGTGATGTCAATAGTCCCAGCACACTCAGAACTGCCACTCTTAAAAGTTCACCTTAAGTACCATGTTACTAACTGAGAATCCTCCACTCCCTCCCCCCTGTAAATGGTTTCTGTGAATAGGTGAACTACAACTACTGTCATTCATTGTGGCTGACGGCTTGTAGTTCTCAAACTACCAGGGCACTAATGAGCGCTCTAGGTAGTTCATTGATGCTTCCTGTCATTCTGTAACTGCTTGCACAGACAGCTACACTGACAGTCTATAACAGTGGTTCTCAACCCCGTCCTCAAGTACCCCCCCCCCCCCAACACAGACAATGTTTTGGGAATATCCCTTAGATAAAATAGGTGTCCAAAATACCAAGCCATTGACTCTGATTTAAAGCACCCGTGGAAGTAAAAGGAAAACCTGCAAACATGGCCTGTTGGGGGTACTTGAGGACAGGGTTGAAGACCACTGATCTCCAAGAGCCTGAGATTGCATCCACAATGTGCTGATCGCAGGTACAATGCTCTGCAGGCTCCTAATAATAAAATGCACCTTTTTTTACCTGCAAAAAGATCTGCATTTATAATTTGTTTGTAATAAAAAAAAAAAAAAAAAAAAGAAAGAGTAAAAGTTTATCCTTTAAAGAGGAAGTAAACCCTGATGGGTGTTACTTCCTCTTTGTTTCCCTGCAAAGGTAAAGCATAATGGGCTACTATGCATCGCATACAACCACTTATACACAGATTAAAAAACATCCGGTTCAGCAAGGATCAGCCAAATCTGTGTGCAGCCCTACCGGTTCGGGACAGCCTTGCTGAAAAACCTTCTTTGATCAGCGGCTTGCAGCCAAATTGACTACAGTGCTGTTCAGTGCACTTTGACAGTGGAGAGGAGTCCTCCATCCACCCACCTCTAGTGTGGATGCGGGAATCCGTTTTTTTTGTTTGTGTATATTATATATATATATATATATATATATATATATATATATATATATATATATATATATATATATATATATATATATATATATATATATATATATATATATATATATATTTGCATATATCCAGTGAAGGGACTACCCTCAGGTGATACAGAGATAAAACAAATCCTCCTACATAAGTTGTACCTGTTTAGCTGCAGTCTTCTCTACATTTGTTCAAAAGTGCTGAATTTATGCAGCTTGTCTAAGAGTTCAGAAAAAAGGGGATGGAGAGCTGAAGTTACACACTGCAGAGCTCAATTAGAAGAGGTCTGAGAGTTGATTGAAGGGAAACTGGAAAGGGCCCCCCCCTTTACACAGTACACAGGAATAGAGCTGAGGCTGTCTGTCAGGAAATGCCCTGTGGAAGAAACAATGATGCTGGCCGAGCTGGTGCACGTCTGTTTGCACGATACTCTGCGCCAAATGGGTATTTAAACAGAACTTGCAAACAGGACCAGTGCTGTCTGATCTGCAGCTTCCCATGACCCCGGCTCCCTGTAAACTGCTTCTGTGATCTGTTCCTGCGTTACCCAGCTTGCCTTTGGACTCTCCCTGCAACTGGACCCAGCTCGTCTTTGACCTCGATTCTGCCTGCTCCTTTAAGTACTACGCTGCCTGCCAGCTACCGACCTGGCCTGTGACCCGACCTGCCTTGTCTATTGCACCTGTTCCAGCATCTCCTGCTTCTGTATGACCCGGCCCGCATGCACCTGCCTGTGCTCCATATCCCTCTGGGCTGATCTGCTGTCTGCCAGTCCCAGCATCCCGGTGTGTGGTGTCCGGATATCGGTTGATCCAGTTTCCAGCCTGCCCGTTGTCATGATCTTTCACCCTGCTGGTATTCATCCCTGCAGCATCAGGAACCCCAGAACAGCTCTTCTGACAGCTGACCCACCAGACACTCATACCACTCTGCATTCCCGAGCCACTTGTCTGCTCGATCAGGGGCCGCGAGTCAGATATGTAAGGGAGGCCTTCATCTGCATTATCGGGCTCATCTACCAGGTACGTGAGAACCTGACACTGTCACTCTGCTGGAACTCCCTCCCCTGTCACCATTTTTCGCTTGGCGTCAGGAAAACTTGTCAGAAGCGAATTCATGCATATAGCAAAAGAACAAAGCAGCAGACAGAAATGACACTTAGTGCTCTTAATTGCAACAAGTACACATTATAGAGGAATATACTTTGTTCACATTTCATGATTGAGGTTTACAACCACTTTAAGGGACACGTGATTTTTGAAGAGGTCTAGGAGTAGACACTGGCAAACTAAAACCTCAGAAAACTCAAGTGCTTTTGTTCAAATACATTCCAGTCACTTACTGATCTTCAGTTCCAAAAAACTTGACAAAAAAGGATTTTTTGCCACGTGGCTTCTTTAAATCTTTAGGTGGGTTGACAATCTGAAACAGAAAGAAAACCGTTATTTATGGAGGTTCTCACGGGAAGAGCTCAATACCTGAGCCCCCATCCTGAGGATCACTGTAAAGACTTGTACTATGTAGTCATTGGGGTTTATTTACTAAAACTAGAGAGTGCAAAATTAGTCACATTTCTGCATAGAAACCAATCAGCTCCCAGGTTTTATTGTCAAAGCTTAACTGAACAAGCTGAGGTTAGAAGCCGATCAGTTTTTCAGGCGGACCTGATCAGACCCTCCAGTCTCTTCTATAGAGCAGTGGATGTCAGCAGACTCATGTCCACTGACACCGCCACCATCCGATGCTGTCTGCCAAGAACAGATGGATGGGAGACCCATTGTCCATCCGTCTGGCGGATCGCATGGAAACGGACAGGCGATTGCCCCATAGACGAGAGCAGGCTGTGTCCGCTCTGTTTAGCGGAGCGGACCTGTCATCCGCCTGCTCAGCAGCGGAGCCAGGAGCACCGACATAGGACCCGAGGAGGATTGGGGCTGCTCTGTGCAAAACCCTTGCACAGAGCAGGGAAGTATAACAGATTTGCCATTTCATTTTTTAACTGCGTGCCAACCAGCCGCTGCCATTATACCGTGGAAGGTCGGCACATTCCCACGAGCCGTCATAGCTGTACGTCGGCCCTTTAAGCGGGGATAGCAGGCATGCACTGCGGGGGAATCGATGCACTTGACCGGCGGTTGCGATGACCGCTGGCCCTCCACAATCGCGGGCATGAGAGCCAGAACAGGGACGTGTGTGTGTGTAAACAAACAATTCCCTGTTCTGAGAGGAGAGACAGATCATGTGTTCCTACGAGCTAAGACTAATGATCTGTCATCTCCTCTAGTCACTCCAATCCTCCTACAGTTATACCACACACACACACACACACGAGGGAACACAGTTAACCTCTTCCCTGCCAGGGTCATTTACACAGTAATAAGTGCATTTTAATAGCACTGACCGCTGTATAAGTGTGAATGGTCCCAAAAATGTGTCAAGCGTCAGATCTGTCCGTCATAATGTCGCAGATCCCTGCCATTACTAGTTAAAAAAAAAAAAAAAAAAAAAAAAGGAAGCCATAAATCTTTCCCATAGTTTGTAGACGCTATAAATTTTGCGCAAACCAATCAATATACGCTTATTGCAGTTTTTATTACCAAAAATATGTAGAACACATATCAGCCTAAACTGAGGAAAAGAAATTAGCTTTTTTAGAAAAACAAAAATTGGGGATATTTATTATAGCAAAAAGTACAAAATATTGTGTTTTTTTCAAAATTGTTGCTCTTTTTTTGTTTATAGCGCAAAAAATAAAAACCGCAGAGGTGATCAAACACCCCCAAAAGAAAGCTCTATTTGTGGGTAAAAAAGGACGACAACTTTGTTTGGGTACAACGTTGCATGAGTGCGCAATTGTCAGTTAAAGCGACGCAGTGCCGTATCGCAAAATATGGCCTGGTCATTAAGCAGGCAAATCTTCCGGGGCTGAACTGGTTGAAAATGGAAGCTTTACTACCTAATAAAAAAAAAAAAAAAAGGGGCGTTTTGGCTTTAGATATAAAGATACCGTTTTAGAATTGGAAGCAAAGGAGAAAGTAATAAACAAAACAACAACAAAAAAACACACACACACACACGTCACAGATGTAAGATTATCTCTAGTTCATAATTACTCACCTTTCCAGGCCACGGAGGATACCGGCCCAATTTCCCCCTAAAAAAAAAAAAAAAAAAAAAAAAAAAAAAAAAACACAAAATGAGAATCAAATATATGTTAGAAGAAGATAAACCCCATAAATAACTCCGGTATCAGAGACTAAGCACTACCACAGGCAACAACAAAACTACAGATATCCTAAAATAGTCTTGAAGCTTAAAGTGGAACTAAACCCTCCTAATTTTTAAAGCAAAGGAAGCTGCCATCTTAGCCCATGTTTGATCTGTAGCCGTCATGGTGCTGCACATGTGATCAGTTATGACACCAGTCATTTGATGGCTTGGCAGCTCAGTTGAGAGTACGAGCAACTGTGCCAGTTCTCATTCACGGCATTTTATGAATGCAACTATTTTGGGAAACAGTTACATTGAAGGGTTTAATATAAAGAAGCCATCAAACCCTACAACAGCAGCTGCCAAGAGACACCAGGCTCACTAAAAGGCCTTTGTCAGGTTTTACTTTCAAACGTACCACTTCCTATTGTCAGAAGGACTTTTGTTACAAATGTACTGGTCTTATCAATGATTGGCCTATAAACAACCACAACACATTTAAGGAAGGAAACCACAAGACGCCCTTTAGAGGTTCACCACCAGAGTCCCCAATGATACCAAGGAGATCAAAGATATGAATGAAAGGTATTCTCTTTCTACATGGAACACAGTAACCCACAGCAGCAAGGCCACAGGTATGACTGCACTAGAAAAGGAAAGTCACCGCCCCGCTTCACCCAATCAGAAAATGCAAGGCATTCTTTGAATGGTACCCGTCTCAAGCAGCCGACCTCCTGTGTCAGGCTGGCTGCTCAGAACGGAACCTGGAAGCAAGTGGAGATTCCTGGAATAAGATAGAAATTACGGGTGCAAAGAAGAAAGATGGAAGTCCATTTGACACCTGTTATAGTCCCATATGAGTTCATAAAGTGTAGCAGACACCAGTGGCAGCCTTTCACAGAGTTAGCCAGCTCTAGTAGATCAGGATAAAATGGAGAGAAAAAAAAAAGAGAGAAAGTGCCATCTAAGTGCAGCATATAAGGTACAATTTTAATAAACAACAGTTATTGAAACCCACAGGTTTTAAAATGAACACAGGCCCACCAGTAGTATGCACTGTTGTGTGACCATCCAGTCCTACAGGAACCCCTGTGGCAGGTGGAACTGGCAGATCAGGTGAGGAGAGCCAAGGACATTGGATCAGATCCCAGGACAGCCTCACGCTGGTCTGGAGTGCATCCGAAACGCACTCACAGGCCAGATGTGATGATGAAAACACAAGCTACACGTTCGGAGCCAACTGCTTCTAATACAGGCTTGTGGATTTTTAAAACCGTTGTTTATTAAAATTGTATTTTATATGCTGCACTTAGATGGCGCTTTCTCTCAAGATTCCTACAGTAGCTTTGTCTACTGCAGTAGCTTCCAGGGGCATCAGTCAAGTACGATATGTACATACTTACATTGGACCAAGCTTGATCAATGCAATTACAAAAAAAAAAAAAAATATCCATACCTGGAACTCGTCTTTAAATACTAGATCTTATCTGTGGTCAACCACACAACTTCCTATTTTATATTTTTGTACTAAGCGGCTGTGACCCACTACAGTAGGATATACTGTCCGATTTGCAATGAAGCCTTTTCTAATTTTTTTTTTTTTTTTTTTTCAAATACGGAGGAATCTTTCCTCTCTTTTAGATGGCTAAAAACCAGAAGTTACTTATTTTAAAAACTCATAACTTCCCTAACAATCCAATTTGAGAAAGGATGCTGTAACGTTTCCCCATAAACATTAAAATGCAAGCTAAAAGACTTGGACTTCCTTTGCTGTGAATCTGACTGTGGCATAAACATGCATGCCCGTATTGGCTGAACCTGCCGATTTCCAACAGACTGGCTGGTAATGTGTCTGTTCAAAAAAAAAAAAAAGAAAACACAATTGGAATTAGTGAGGAATATCCAAGTTCCTATGAGTTCAGCTGATCTGAGGTGCTTGTTGAAGTCGCAGCCTGACCAAAGCCACAGGAATTCTCCAGCTAGGACTGAAATTGGAAGGACTAAACAATCATTGTTTTTACATCTATGGATTTAACTTTAGAACATGGTGGAGAGCACAGATCCCTCTGTTGGATCCCAGGGGTCCTCATTCACTCATCTCTTGTCAGAAAACTGCAGGCCTAACAGGCCTGTGGGATCTCCATAGCAGATCCCACCAGAGACAAAGTTTTTTTACCAGATGCAGCACAGGTGTGCGTGGATGTTTAACCTGATCCTACACCATGCCATACTAGTTATTTGATTCCTTGTGGCTCAATATTTCGGACACACTATGCCGATGCCCTCTCATTCCCAAAGACTCATTCTTTTAAAAGGAAGCCTACATGGTCTTTTAGTCATTTTCATTATCAGCAGAAGATTCCACAAATGATCTCAAATGACCGCACTCAACCCAAGAAATGGCTTGATGCCGAATAAGCTCCTCAAAAGATCGCCGGTTCCAGATCACCTGAAAGCCCGTAACCTTGCCCCTGAACCTACCAGAAATGATCCTATCCTAAGCCTATATAAACCAGAGCCCCTTCAAACCACCAGAAGCATACCACTGCTGAACCCCATTACCAGGTCATTCCTCTCACCCCAACAGACACCATCCCCTGAAATGTCCAATATTAAAAAAAACAAAAACAAAAAAACACCACACCACTCCAACAACCCAAACCTCCCTCAGATCCCTCCAACCCACCACACGCCATGTTTTCTTGACTCCCGAGACCAGATCCTTGCAGCCTTCCAGATACCGTTCTCCCCTGATCCCCAATAGCCGATACCTCCAAAACACTCCTCTTCCAATTCCTAACACCAGGATTACACACTACCCTGATGCCCAATACCAGATCTCCTCAATACACTAGAAACAATCCTATCCCGATCCATTCAACCCACAGACACAATCCTTCCCAAGTCCCACCACTAGATCCCTCTAACACACCAGTCACCACCCTCTCCTGATAATAAGGAATCCTTTCAACCTACTAGTCATCATGCTTCCCACCACCAATGCCCAATATCAGTTCCCTCCAACGCAACAGACACCATCCTCTCAAAATTTCCAATACAAGAGCACCCCAACAACCCAAAACCACACTCGCCTGATCCCATCAAACACCATCTTTCCCTGACCCCCAATACCAGATCCCAATATCAGATCCCTCCAATCCACCAAACACAATCCTCCCATGACTCCCCCTCACCAGATCCTTCCAACCCATCATGCTCCTCTGATGCACAATACTAGATACTTCGACACACCAGACACCACCCTCTCCTGATCCCTCCAACCCACACGTCACCCCTCTCCCACGATGCCTAATGGCAGATCCCTCCAACCCTCTAGACACAATCCTACCCTGATCCACCCAACCCACCAGACCCCCATGCTCCCCAATATCGGATCATTTCAACACCCCAGACACTATGCTTTCCTGATCCCCCCCAATACCAGATCTCTCCAACCAACCAGAAACCATCCATCCGTTATTCCCCACCACTGGATCCCACCAGACCCCCATGCTCCACTGATCCCCCCAATACCAGATCCCTCCGACACACCAGTCGCCATCCTCTCCTAAACCTCAATCAGGGATCCCCCCCTCCCCCGCAACCTACCGGTCACCATGCTCCCCACCACATAATCCTTCACTGATCCCTCCAACCCAACAGACCCACATGCTCCACTGATCCCCAATACCAGACATCACGCTCCCCGCCACTGGATCCCTCCAACCCACCGGACACCATCCTTCCAAAATTTCCAACCCAAGTTCACTCAGACAACCCCAAACCGTCATCACCTAATCCCTCCAACCCAGAAGACCCCATCCTCCGCTGATCCCCAATATTGGATCCCTCTGACACCCCGGGCACCATCCTATCCTGACCCCTAATAAGGAATCCCTCCTATCCTGATCCCCAATATTGGATCCTTCTGACACCCTGGACCCCAATCCTCCGCTGATCCCCAATATTGGATCCCTCTGACACCCCGGGCACCATCCTATCCTGACCCCTAATATGGAATCCCTCTAAAACCCCAGACACCCTCCTATCCTGATCCCCAATATTGGTTCCCTCTGACACCCCGGACCCCAATCCTCCGCTGATCCCCAATATTGGTTCCCTCTGACACCCTCCTATCCTGATCCCCAATATTGGATCCGTCTGACACTCTGGACCCCAATCCTCCGCTGATCCCCAATATTGGTTCCCTCTGACACCCCGGGCACCATCCTATCCTGACCCCTAATATGGAATCCCTCCAAAACCCCAGACACCCTCCTATCCTGACCCCTAATATGGAATCCCTCCAAAACCCCAGACACCCTCCTATCCTGATCCCCAATATTGGTTCCCTCTGACACCCCGGCCCCAATCCTCCGCTGATCCCCAATATTGGTTCCCTCTGACACCCTCCTATCCTGATCCCTCCAGACTTCATCTTTCCACATATTGGATCCCTCTGACACCCTCCTATCCTGATCCCCAATATTGGTTCCCTCTTACACCCCGGACCCCAATCCTCCGCTGATCCCCAATATTGGTTCCCTCTGACACCCTCCTATCCTGATCCCTCCAGACTTCATCTTTCCACATATTGGTTCCCTCTGACACCCTCCTATCCTGATCCCCAATATTGGTTCCCTCTGACACCCTCCTATCCTGATCCCCAATATTGGATCCGTCTGACACTCTGGACCCCAATCCTCCGCTGATCCCCAATATTGGTTCTCTCTGACACCCTTCTATCCCTAATATGGAATCCCTCCAAATCTCCGGACACCCTCCTATCCTGATCCCCACTATGGAATCCCTCCAAGCCCCCAGACACCCTCCTATCCCGATTCCTCCAACCCCCACCCCCCCAGACTCCATCTTTCCTCATGCTGGATCCCTCCAGACACCCCATGGCCAGTCCCAGGTGTCAGCCATGCCCGGGTCTCTCCTCAGCCCAGCACACATCTCCCCCCGTGTGACCCCGGTCTCAGGGCAGATTCCTCCCCTCCGTTACTCACCACACCAGGTCTCCTTGGCGTAGACTCACTGTCGCCATCTTAACCGACACAAGCAGAGCGGGGAGGAGGCGGGGGATAGGAAGAGAGAGAGAGAGACTGGACTGCGCGAAGGATGCCGGGAACAGGAAACACCCCCCACCCGCCTTCCGTGCGCGCACCCGCTAGCGCCGAGAACAACCACCACCACGTGACCGGACTCCAGCCAATGAGCCCCGCCTTCCCCGGGACTTTATTCCACCAATAAGTAAAAGCGAGGAGGTGAGCGAGCGCAGGCCCCGCCCAGCGGTACAGGGGTGAAGGCGCGCGCCCGTGCCCTCCCGGGTAGCGGATTGGCCGGGCTCGGTCACGTGGGTCGGCTGTCAGCGCTTGTTATTGTTGTCGTCCCAGTCTCTGGGAAGGAAGGAGGGATGTCACGTGACCCCGGAGGGGAGCTCTGAGGCTGCTCCGGCAGCACGTGACCCTTCGGCTTCTCTGACGTTTCTCTCTCGGCGCCTTTTCCGTCCTGTGACCGGGGGAATGCGGAGCGAGGAGAGCTGAGGTGAGCGCAGCCGGGCCCGAGGGGGGGGGGGGTGTCTTGTGTCCGGCTACAGGCAGGCTCCGGGAGAACTTCCGGTAGGGTAGCTCCCCCGTGTCTAGCTTCTAGTGGACTAATCCTCCCTCCCCCCCCCTCCGTGCTGCCTGTAATGGAGCGACCCGGGGCTACTCTAAATGAGGGGCCGCGCGTGGACTCGGGGAAGGCGGGATGTGGTAACCCATAGCAACCGTCTACCACCTGTTATCCAGAACCTGATTGGCTGTGGGTTCTGTATCTCAGCCAGCACCAATCACCTTCCTGTGAGAACTGTCTGTGCTGCACCATGCTTCCTTCCATTTATAAATGTGAGGGGCTTTCAGACAGCTTTGTCTTCCTTATTAGTTATAAAATGCCTGTGTGCAGAGTTCCCCCCTTAATATTCCATGTAGAGGCCTTCATCCCGCGTCTGATCACTGCGGCACACCGCTCCACTCATATGGGAGACGCCGGGGATCACTAGATTATATTGTGCCAAATCCAAGGATGTCCGGGTCCAAAAATAATAATATAGAAAATGTGACCAATCGGATGTGACGGGACACCTAAATGTGACCAATCAGATGTGACGGGAAATCTAAATGTGACCAATCAGATGTGACAGGAAATCTAAATGTGACCAATCAGATGTGACAGGGCACCTAAATGTGACTAATCAGATGTGACGGGACACCTGAATGTGACCAATCAGCTGTGACCAATCGGATATATGGGACACCTAAATATGACCAATCAGATGTGACAGGACACAAGTTGGCATCTGTAGAAAAAAAATAAACTGTCCAGCTTTGACCAACATTGGATAATGTCCTTGCTATAGGGTTAGGTCCTTTGTGTACCTCCCCCTACGGCTGGCCTAAGATGGTATCATCCTGTCCTACCTTGTTGCTAGGTTGTTGCTAAGACACTCCCAGCCGTTTCAATCCTTCTTGCATGCACTGGAATCGGATCGCACCTACAAATTCCAATTCTGCCAGTCGTACTGCATTTTGCAAATCGTTTTTGGGGATGTCGTTATGTTAACACTCGCAGCGGTTTGCATGAACGTAGTGCGATTGTGAGGGAGACGCACAGGAACCGCTGCAAATCCCGCACCGCATCAGTGTGACCCGGGGCTGAGAGCCCCCTCCTGTGATGGTGGGGGGTCAGCAGTAAAAGCTGGGAGTGTCTTAGCAACGTCCTAGCAACAAGGCAGTAATTGATAAATGTGGTGATGTCCCTCGCGCTATAAGAGATAAAGGAATGTGTCTCAATCTAGATGAGGCAAATTAAATAAAAGGTGAGAAAGTGAATAAAGCAATAAAAATAGGTGAACGTGAGTATTATGTGATGATGTCTCTCAAAACTGCCGCAAAGTCAAAAAGTGTTCACACTACACTTCAGCAAACTAAAAAACTGTGGGAGGACTTCGCGCTTCAAATCTATCACATAAAAAAGGGTGTCAGTATAACACCCTACAAAGGTGCAGCTAAAGTGGCTGTACACATATATAGCAATGTGAGTGAGCACAACAGTGAATAAGCACACATAGAAGTAATCAAATAAATCTAAATCTGTTGGTGACACACATAATCTTCATAAGTAAAAAGTTCATATTGTCCTCTTCCAGAAAGCAAAACAAAAATCCTGTATGGCTGTAGCTGGGATCAGGTATGGGGAACAATGGAGACAGTCTATAAATGGGGGGTCCGGTATATCCGGGCTCTCTAACCTCTCACCTTATAGAAGTGAAATACAGGCATCAGGTGTCTACTGCAATTACTCCTGTAAAGTGCAGTGCATAAGATGATCCGGGTGTTGCGCCTCTAATGATAAGATGACCCTCCCGGCGTACAGATGCCTATAGGAACAGAGAGGGGGAGAGGGAGGAGGGGGGTGCCCACCTAGGGCTCCACCGATCCGGTGGCAAAGGTAAAGAGGGAAAAGAGAGAAGTCTCCAATAGTGTAGTATATTAAACCAAAGTAGTGTTTATTAAAAATGCGGGTGGTCTCTTACATTAAAAACGTGATAAACAAGCATAAAAACAAGAGAGAAGGTTGGAGCGGCGTCCGAGGCGCCTCCTTACTAACTTCCGGTTACGTATTAGTCTCTGCCACGCCCTACGCGTTACGTCACCACTCGTGACTTCATCTGGTGAAGTCACGAGTGGTGACGTAACGCGTAGGGCGTGGCAGAGACTAATACGTAACCGGAAGTTAGTAAGGAGGCGCCTCGGACGCCGCTCCAACCTTCTCTCTTGTTTTTATGCTTGTTTATCACGTTTTTAATGTAAGAGACCACCCGCATTTTTAATAAACACTACTTTGGTTTAATATACTACACTATTGGAGACTTCTCTCTTTTCCCTCTTTACCTTTGCCACCGGATCGGTGGAGCCCTAGGTGGGCACCCCCCTCCTCCCTCTCCCCCTCTCTGTTCCTATAGGCATCTGTACGCCGGGAGGGTCATCTTATCATTAGAGGCGCAACACCCGGATCATCTTATGCACTGCACTTTACAGGAGTAATTGCAGTAGACACCTGATGCCTGTATTTCACTTCTATAAGGTGAGAGGTTAGAGAGCCCGGATATACCGGACCCCCCATTTATAGACTGTCTCCATTGTTCCCCATACCTGATCCCAGCTACAGCCATACAGGATTTTTGTTTTGCTTTCTGGAAGAGGACAATATGAACTTTTTACTTATGAAGATTATGTGTGTCACCAACAGATTTAGATTTATTTGATTACTTCTATGTGTGCTTATTCACTGTTGTGCTCACTCACATTGCTATATATGTGTACAGCCACTTTAGCTGCACCTTTGTAGGGTGTTATACTGACACCCTTTTTTATGTGATAGATTTGAAGCGCGAAGTCCTCCCACAGTTTTTTAACAAGGCAGTAATGTCATCTCCTGGGAGTATTTCAGTCAGGTTTTGGGGGGGGGGGGGTATGTAAATGGCCTACACCTATAGCAAGGACACAATCCACCTTTTTTAGATTTCAAATCCCTGGACGGTGGGCACTGACAGCACAGCATCACTGGAGGTAAGTACAGCAGGGACTGGGGCGGGTGTACGCTGTTAGTACACCTTTATAGAATGTAATGGTGAACTAACTCATTAAAGGGGATCTCCATCCACCCAACACCTTCCCTCTCCGGGGTACCAAACCCTTTTTCTAAGACCTCTTTCACACTGAGGCGTTCAAAAATTGCCCATAAAACGTTTTTGCGGCATGCTTTTTTTTTTTTTTTTTGAGTTCACGTGACCTTAAGGCCCCTTTCACACTGAGGCGCTTCTAAACTGCCAGTAAAACATTTGAGCGCTTTTGAAGAGCTTTCCATTCATTTCAATGGAGAGGGGCGTTTTTTTTCACCACCCTGCCAGCGCACTGCCCCAGTGTGAAATTGATTTTAATGAAAATAGGCTTTTCAGGCGTTTTTTTTTTTTAGCATGAAGGCGCCTCAGTGTGAAAGGGGTCTAAAGTTGCTGCTTGCAGGACTTTTTTCAGCTCCCCGCCAGCGCACCGCCCCCAGTGTGAAAGGATCCATTTAAAAGAATGGGAAGCAGTTTTCAGGCGCTATTTTTAGCGCAGAAGCAGCTCATTGTGAAAGGGGTCTGAACAAAAAAAAAAAAAAAAAGACGCTATACAGTGAGTGGGGGAGGGGTAGACGGGAGGCATTTTTGATTTGAGGGTGAAGATTTGCTTTAAAGCGGAGCGCTGCCGAAAATTTTTTTTAAAAAAGTCAGCAGCTACAAATACTGCAGCTGCTGACTTTTAAAACATGGACACTTACCTGTCCAGGGCGCCCGCGATGTCGGCACCCGAGGCCGAAGCGTCTCTCCGTCCTCGGGTGCTGCCGCCTCCATCTTCGGTAAGGGAATCAGGAAGTGAAGCCGTGCGGCTTCACTTCCCGGTTCCCTACTGCGCATGCGCGAGTCGCGCAGCGCAATACGGATGGTCCCTGCTGCCTCTGGGACCCGTGTGTTTCCCAGCAGGCAGCAGGGAGGGAGCAGGAAGTGGCGTAAATAACCGCAGATTCTGCGGCTATCTATGCCGGAAGTGGGTACAGATACCTGTAATATACAGGTATCTGTACCCCCCTCCCCCCTGAAAGGTGCCAACTGTGTCACCGGAGGGGGGGAGGAATCTGATGAGTGGAAGTTCCACTTTTGGGTGGAACTCCACTTTAAGCTGCTCACCGAAAAATTGGACCTCGATTTTTTCCAGAGGTCAGATTCGCATGTGATAAATTATTTGAACACTATAATCCAAAGTGCAGCAAGCTGAGTGAGACTCCTTGAAGGGATAAACTGCCAATGTCGCCACCCTGTGCTGTTCAAGACTCACCAGAAGTTCGGACCCCAAATTGCCAGAGGTCAATGTTCCAAACATCCTGATTATTCTGGTGTCTGTGTCTGACACCCTCCCTTTCCCCCCGGTGTCCGGTTTTTACAGATCCTTTTTATGAATTAAAAAAAAAATAATAATGATAATCAGTTCCCCCGCAGACTTGTTGCCCTACGGTCCAGTGTCATTCAGCGCACCCCCCGTGAGCCCTGGGTGTCAAGGACCCGCCCTCCATTGAGGAAGCGCCATCGGGTCACCTTGCAGGAGAATACAGCCAGGATCGACACCTCCTCACTTCGTGGATCTGCCCACCAGCAGACAAAAAAAAACAAAAAACCTGTGATGTCACATGACCAAACCGAAGGGAAGGGAAAAAAAAAACGTTTATATGTGCAAAAAATAAAATAAAAAACGGAAGAAGTTGGGGGGTGCTTCAATGAAGAGGGGATGGGCTTTATTCTCTGTGGATGTTACCTTTGTTTTGTTCTTCTTTTAGTATATCTCGTGACCAATCGTTTTATGTCGTTTTATGATATATTGTTTTATATATATCGTTTTATGATTACTGCCATCGTCAAAACTAAAAGGTGGAAAATTAACCCGTTTAAATATTCTCCTATTCATTTTTTTTTTTGTTCAATCTTTTGTTTTAACAGAATTTTTTAGGCAGAAATGAGCCACAAATGGAAACCGTCACCCCTCACCTCCTCCCCCCATTGAAGTCACAGGATAGAAAGGCATCTGCTATATAAGAAGCTGTTCAGCCGAGGTCTTCTTCTCCCAGCCGGAGACTTTTTCCATGTCTGTTGCAGGTTGAACCCCCCCCCCCATCATCCATTTATTTATTTATTTATTTTTTTGTTTAATCATGGCGGAGCCACGAAGGGTGCAGCTGTCCAGCATTCCTTCTTCATCCCCTTTCCACTCCTCGGCGCCGAAGAGGCCGCGCCCGGACAACCAGGAGCCAGAGGCGCCCGTGGCAGCCACAGTCCGCATCGCACTGTCTCTGTTCGAGCCGGATCAGAAGAAATGCCCGGAGTTCTTCTACCCAGAATTGGTGAGGAATCGGCAGGGGAACAGCAAGAAGAACCCTTCAGGAGAGAATGTAAGTGGGCAGAGCAGTCAGGCTGTTTTATCTTTTATGGTGGATGTTGGTGGGTGCATTAAATGGGTAATTACCCCCTGTGATATGATCACTTTAACCACTTTAAGACCGCCCACCGCACATACAGTATCTCACAAAAGTGAGGTACACATTTTTGTAAATGTTTTATTATATGTTTTCATGTGACAACACTGAAGAAATTACACTTTGCTACAATGTAAAGTAGTGAGTGTACAGCTTGTATAACAGTGTAAATTTGCTGTCCCCTCAAAATAACTCAACACACAGCCATTAATGCCTAAACCGCTGGCAACAAAAGTGAGTACACCCCTAAGTGAAAATGTCAAAATTGGGCCCATGAAGCCATTTTCCTTCCCCGGTGTTATGTGTCTCGTTAGTGTTACAAGGCCTCAGGTGTGAATGGGGAGCAGGTGTGTTAAATTTGGTGTTATCGCTCTCGCTCTCTCATACTGGTCACTGGAAGTTCCAACATGGCACCTCATGGCAAAGAACTCTCTGAGAATCTGAAAAAAAGAATTGTTGCTCTACATAAAGATGGCCTAGGCTATGAGAAGATTGCCAAGACCCTGAAACTGAGCTGCAGCACAGTCGCCAAGACCTTAACAGGACAGGGTCCACTCAGAACAGGCCTCACCATGGTCAACCAAAGAGGTCGAGTGCACGCGCTCAGCACCATATACAGAGGTTGTCTTTGGGAAATTGATGTATGAGTGCTGCCAGCATTGCTGCAGAAGTATAAGCGGTGGAGGGTCAGCCTGTCAGTGCTCAGACCATACGCCGCACACTGCATCAAATTTGTCTGCGTGGCTGTCGTTCCCAGAAGGAAGCCTCTTCTAAAGATGATGCACAAGAAAGCCTGCAAACAGTTTGCTGAAGACAAGCAGACTAAGGACATGGATTACTGGAACCATGTCCTGTGGTCTGATGAGACCAAGATAAACTTATTTGGTTCAGATGGTGTTAAGTATGTGTGGCGGCAACCAGGTGAGGAGTACAAAGACAAGTGTTACTTGCCTACAGTCAAGCATGGTGGTGGGAGTGTCATGGTCTGGGGCTGCATGAGTGCTGCCGGCACCGGGGAGCTACAGTTCATTGAGGGAACCATGAATGCCAACATGTACTGTGACATACTGAAGCAGAATATGATCCCCTCCCTTCGGAGACTGGGCCGCAGGGCAGTATTCCAACATGATAATGACCCCAAACACACCTCCAAGATGACCACTGCCTTGCTAAAGAAGCTGAGGGTAAAGGTGATGGACTGGCCAAGCATGTCTCCAGACCTAAACCCTATTGAACATCTGTGTGGCATCCTCAAATGGAAGGTGGAGGAGCGCAAGGTCTCTAACATCCATTAACTCCATGATTTCTTCAGTGTTGTCTAATGAAAAGATGTAATAAAATATTTACAAAAATGTGACTTTTGTGAGATACTGCGGCAAGGCGGCTCTGTTGCGTGAAACGACGTACATGTACGTCATTTCATGCAATAGATACCGTGGGCACCCGCAATTGCTGTACAGAGAGGCAGATCTAGTTCTAAACAAGGCGGATCCCCGTTCTGACAGGTAACAAGATGGAGATCTGCTGTTCACAGTGAACCCATCCCCAGAACAGTTAGAACACGCACAAGGGAACACATTTAACCCCTTGATCGCCCCCTAGTGTTAACTGCAAAAACAAGAATCTGAGACAAAGGGATGTCTCCCAAAGAGAACCAATAACGGGGGTCAACCACGGTATGTCAAAACAAGAATTTTCACATATGTAGAAAAGCAACCTTTATTAACCAATGCAGTAATGTGAAAAGAGCGCTAGGTGTGAGATACCACCATGCTAGTGGGATAACCCCCCCTCCCCCCAGAGTACCCTATTAAAAACATTCTACTAATAAAATGTTGACACCGTTGTTACACTAATGCCGCGTAATCGCGATCGCCCATTCCGACAACAAAATCCATGGGGTTTTTTTTCCCCGACAGATCTTGGCTCAAACTTGTCTTGCGTACACACGGTCACACAAATCTTGTCTGAAATTCCGAACGCCAAGAACGCGGTGACGTACAACACGTACGACGAGCCGAGAAAAGTTCAATAGCCAGTGCGGCTCTTCTGCTTGATTCAGCGCATGCGTGGAACTTTTTGCGTCGGAATTGTGTACACGCGATCGGAATTTACGACAACGGATTTTGTTGTCGGAAAATTTGAGATCCAGATCTCAGTTTGTTTGTCGGAAATTTCGACTGAAAATGTCCAATGTAGCCTACACACGGTCGGAATTTCCGACAACAAGCTCACATCAAACAT
Organism: Lithobates clamitans; assembly: GCA_037952925.1. Taxonomy (NCBI): domain Eukaryota; kingdom Metazoa; phylum Chordata; class Amphibia; order Anura; family Ranidae; genus Lithobates; species Lithobates clamitans. Next base: position 2,021,039 of record JBBGZY010001792.1, read on the forward strand.
TTCCTGTCAGAAAATCCAGCCGTGTGTACGCGGCATAAGGCGCCAAACACCGGGCCCCACACATACATGCGTAACCAACTGGGACTGACTTGAGCTGTTGGAGTGATTTAAACAATAAGGTAGTCCACACAGAGCATATCTTATTCAGGACTGTTGCAATAATTGTGTAGAAATATTCAAATGAACAGCTGTATTGATCACTCAAGATAACACGGTACTATATTCATGAACCAATGACATTGACTGTATAGCTGAAAAGCTGAAGTATGAATATACTGAAAATCGTGCCATTGACTGGAGAGATCGAACCCCCAATATGGTTGGGGTAGTACAATTCGATCATGTGTAGACAATGGCAGTCAGTATTTAATAGCTATATGCGCCTTGGTAGCTTTAATGCCGCATACACACGGTCGGATTTTCCGATGGGAAATGTTGGATGTGAGCTTGTTGTCGACCGTGTGTATGCTCCATCGAACATTTGCTGTCGGACTTTCCGGCAACAAATGTTTCTTGGTAGGTTCTCAAATTTTCCGCCAACAAAACTTTGTTGTCGGATCGTCCGATCGTGTGTACACAAGTCCGCACACAAAAGTCCACACATGCTCGGAATCAAGCAGAAGGAGCCGCACTGGCTGTTGAACTTTTCTTTTTCTCGGCTCGTCGTACGTCACTGCGTTCTCACGTTTGGAATTGTTGGCCAACATTTGTGTGACCGTGTGTATGCAAGACAAGTTTGAGCCAGCATCCTTCGGAAAAAAACCCACGGTTTTGTTGGCGGAAAAGTCCGATGGTGTGTACGGGGCATAACAGTCCAGCATGGAGATGGTATAACGTATCACTGAGAGCTTGTCTGAGAAAGGGTTCATAAACGAGGTAGGATAATGCCCGGAGGCTCTACCCACACCACGGTTATTCGTTAAATTGCAAGGGGGATGATGTATTTCTTTTTGGGCGCTGCAGTCAGTGATAGGCAAATCCTAAGTATATCCTCGTGTTGGTTGCGTCGGCTCAGGGAAAAGCAGCAACTAGACAGACAGACATGGGAACGTCAGGTCAAAGGGCCCGTCGGTGAATGTACCATGAACTCATCCAGTCAGTCCATGCGAGCGGAGCAGCTCAAAGCTGCGAGCGCAGGATGGGGATGGCGCTGTCAACATTCATACTTCAGCTTTTCAGTTATACGCTGATCTATGTAGCTAGTGTCATTGGTTCCCGAATGTAGTACCATGTTCTCTTGAATGGTCAATACAGCTGTTCATTTGAATATTTTGACACAATTATTGCAACAGTCCTGAATTGGATATGCTCTGTGTGGACTACCTTTATTGTTTAAATCACTTCAACAGCTCCAGTCATTCCCAGTTGGTTACACGTGTGTGTGTGTGTGTGTGTGTGTGTGGGGCCCAGTGTTTGGCGCCTTAGTGTGACAACGTTGTCAACATTTTTATTAGTAGAGTGTTTTTAATAGGGTACTCCTGGGGGGGTTATCCCACTAGCATGGTGGTATCTCACCCCTAGCGTTCTTTTCATATTACCGTATTGGTTAATCAAGGTTGCTTTTCTACATATATAAAAATCATTTTTTTGATATACCGTGGTTGACCCCCGTTATTGCTACTCTTTGGAAGACATCTCTTTGTCTCAGGTTCTTGTCCTTGCAATTAACTCTTTGTAGCTTCGGAGGAGTCCCGTCTAATTGACAAATCAGTGTAGATATACTAATTTGCATAGTACAGTTGGTCATGTTCTATTTTATTTTTGTAAATCCCCTAGTGTTAACCCCTTCCCTGCCAGTGTCATTTATAGATTGATCAGTATATATATATATATATATATATATATATATATATATATATATAATTTATTTTTTTAAGCACTGATCACTGTAATAATGTCACTGGTCCGCAAAAAGTGTCACTTGGGGTCAGATTTGTACGCCACAATGTCAGTCTAAAAATCGCAGATCGCCGCCATTACCAGTAAAAACATTAAAAAAGTCCATAAGTCTATCCCTTATTTTGTAGACGCTATAACATTTCCGCAAAACCAATCAATATACGCTTATTGCAGAGGTGATCAAATACCACCAAAACGAAAGCTCTATTTGTAGGAAGAAAATGACATCAATTTTGTTTGGGTACAGTCGCACGATCACCTAATTGTTAAAGCGACGCAGTGCCGTATCGCAAAAAAATGGCCTAGTCATTAAGGGGGGGGAAATCCTTCCGGGGCTGAAGGTGGTTAAATGCAGCCTGGGTGGCCGTTCCTTCAGAGTGCATGCACTGGTGATGTCACAAGCTGCATCTACAGTAAATATCTCCCAAACGTGTACGCTTTAGGAGATGTTAACAGGACCTCCTAGGTAAAAATGATGCATGGGCGTTTACTCCCACTTTAAGCTTGGACCTTCTGCAACTTCCTGGGACACGTCGCACATCACAGGAAGCTGCGGGACCAATCTGACAGTGGGAGCAATGGGGTGCAGGAGGAAGAGCCGGCTCCCACAACAAAGATGGCGGTGCCAGGGATGTAAAGAACCGGTCAGGGTGATGAACCGTGCTGGACTCCTGAGCTGGTGAGTGTCTGATTGTTAAGTCAGCAGCTGCAATATTTATAGCTTCTGACTTTTCTTTTTAATAAAAACTGGAGCTCCTCTTTCATATTCGTAATAAGAAAAAAAATATAATGTTTTATTTTTTTTGCAAAGGTAGTGGAAGTTTTTATTTTAAAGCCTAAGTTCTTATATAAGACTGGTTATAATATCATTCATTTTGTTTTCTCTTTTGTTTTCCTTCTTCAGAAGAAACATTTCAATCCATTTGATGACGAGGAAGCGGAGAGGAAGGAGGTGGAAAGCTTAGCTAGGAAATTTGAAGAGAAATATGTAAGTGTCAGCATTACAATATAATACACTATTACACAGCCTGTCACAAAACTGCATTAAAGAATTAGAATCGGACTAGGCAGCCTTATCCGGAATTATACAGATTTATTTATCCATTTTTGGTAGATGACTGAAAAGAAAAAAAAAAATTAATTACACAGCCAGTCCATACCCTCAACCCATGTTAAGCCGGGTACACACTAGGAGTTTGTTTTTTTTTTGTTTTTTTTTTTTGTTTTTGTTTTGTTTTTTTCATTCAACCCTACTAGTTGAACGAAAAAAACTGACAGCTCTGATCGGAGCCGTTGTACTAAATATCCAAAGTTAGTACAGCGGTTTCCCCCACTGAGCTGTTATGTAATCGAGACTCTCCTCCTCATTGGCTCATGCTGCTATTAAATTCAATGAGAGCCAATGAGGAGATAGAGGGGGCGTGGCCTAGCCAGGGCTCCATGTCTGACTGGTCACACAGAGCTAAGGCTTGGCTCGGGTGCCCCCACAGCAAGCTGCTTGCTGTGGGGGTGCTCGTTGGGGGGGAGGGGGGGGGGCCAGGAGAGCCGAAGAGGGACCTGAGAAGAGGAGAATCGGTGATGCTCTATGCAAAACCAACTGCACAGAGCAGGTAAGTAACATGTTTGTTGTTTTTAGGCAGAAAAAAACAAGACTTTAATATCACTTTAGGCTGCAAAAGGCAGTGGACTGGGATGTTTACATGTCACGGCTGCGCTGCTTCGCTCCACGCCCATGTAGTGTATGGCAAGCACGCAAGCCGGACAAATGCTACACATCCTAGCAAATGGGGGAGCGCCGCAAATGCCCCACAACCGTGTTTGTCTGCAAAAATGTGCCTAAAACAGACGATAAGGATGCATTGCATCGCTTCCTCGCTGCCTGTCAGTAGTCTCTTAAGCGCCATCCGAATGTGGATCGTGCTTCAGAGGCAAGGGAGATTTATACGCATGTCTAAATCTACCCTTAAAGTGTTACTAAAGTCCTAACTGTTTTTTTTCCTTAAAGTGTTACTAAACCCAGGACCCTGCATTCACTATATCTGGTCATCTACAGTACACAGAACATGGAAATGCAATAGTTTTAATAAATATAAACTGCTTAAATACCTTTTTCTCATCAAAAGTATATAGCAGTCTTGTGACTTCTATCAGTGTCCGGCTGAGCACTGATTAAAGCTTGTAGGAGGAGATTTCATTCTCCTCTGACTGTCCTATGGGGCCGCATGACCCCTGACCCCCTGTTTGGACAACGCTGATTTGCCCTGTGCTGATCACATGCACCCCCCCTCCAAAAAAAGAAAAAAACTCTCTCTAGCAATACACACCAATCTGAGCATGTGCAGAGTAACTCCAAGACTCTGTACTATCAGGAGATGGATTGGGGACAGTAAAACAAGGGGGAGGATCAGAGAAGATGGGATCACACTGCCTTTTTACACAATGCAGAGGATTAACCCCTTAGGTTTCACAGTAAGTATAACCAGCATGCTTTACTGCATATACAGACTGATTTTACTTAGTAACAATTGAATGCATTTCTTGCATTGGGGTAAAAAAAAAACACCTCACTAACTGTTCCCCCGATAGGCTCCTACTGCTGTCAGTCAAACTGCTGTGAGAAGGGAGCAGGAACGTGGCTTACCAGTGCTGCGTGTCTGTGGATGCACACATCCTGGATTGGGAGCATGCTCACATGGGTGCCCTCATAGCACACAGCTTGCTAAAGAGGCACATGGAGGAAGGAGTGGACAGCGCCAGCGGGGGACTGCTAAAGAGCAGGTAAGGGACCATTCTATGCATTATCATTGCACAAAGCAGGTAAGTATAACCTTTTTTATTTTATTAACCACTTCAGCCCCGGAAGGATTTAACCCCTTCCTGACCAAGCCCTTTGTTGCGATACAGCACTGCATCGCTTTAACTGACAATTTCGTGGTCGTGCGACCTTGTACCCAAACACAGTTGACATCCTTTTTTTTTTTTTTTCAAAATAGAGCTCTCTTTTGGTGGTATTTGATCACCTCTGCGGTTTTTATTTTTTGCGCTATAAACAAAAAAAAAAAAAATTGGGGGGGGGGGGAATATATTTTAATTTTTGCTATAATAAATATCCCCCCCGAAAAATAAAACAAATTTGTTCCTCAGTTTAGACCAATATGTATTCTTCTACATATTTCAAAAAAAAAAAAAATGCAATAAGCTTATATCGATTGGTTTGCGCAAATGTTAGTGTGTTTACAAAATGGGGGATAGATTTTTGGCTTTTTTATTATAAATTTAAAAAAAATTTTTTTTTTATTAGTAATGGCGGCGAGCTGCGATTTTTATTGTGACTGCGACATTTCGGCGGACAGATCGGACACTTTTGACACTATTTTGGGACCGTTGACATCTATGCATCGATCAGTGCTCTAAAAATGCACTGATTACTGTGTAAATGTCACTGGCAGGGAAGGGGTTAAACACTAGGAGGCGATCAAGGCGTTAAGTGTGTTCCCTCAGTGTGTTTTTAACTGTAGGGGGGGATGGGCTCACTAGAACATGACAGAGATCACTGTTCTCGATCACTGGGAGCAGTAGATCCCTGTCATGTTGCTGGGCAGAACAGGGAAATGCCTTGTTTACATGGGCATCTCCCCTTTCTGCCTCTCTGTGCCACGTTCGCGGGCCACCGGCGGACATCGTGCACGCAGCCGCTAGCCGCCCTGCCGCAGTATATATGTGGAGGGTGGTCTTAAAGTGGTTAAAAAGAAAATTGCCTAATATCTTTAACCACTTCAATACCGGGCACTCCCCCCCCCCCCTTTTGCTGCCCAGGACAAATTTCAGCTTTCGGTACTGTCGTAATTTGAATGATAATTATGTGGTCATGTAACACTGTACTCAAACTAAATTTTTATAATTTTCTTCCCACAAATAGAGCTTTCTTTTGGTGGTATTATTTGATCACCTCCTGGGGCTTTTATTTTTTGCTAAACAAACTAAAAAAGACCGACATTTTTGAAAAAAAAAAAAAAAGTTTCTCTTTCTGTTATAAAATTTTGTTTTCTCCTTCACTGACGGGCACTGATGAGCACTGATAAGGTGGCACTGATATGCGGCACTGACAGACGGCACTGATGGACACTAATAGATGGCAGCACTGATGATGAGATACTGACAGGCGTTATTGATGGGCACTGATTCGCACTTTGGGCACTGACTGACAGCTGATGGGCACTGATTGGCATTGTTGGTAGCACATCTGATGGAGCTGTGCTGATAATTAATGTGCTGATTATCATCACAGACCCCCCCCCCCCCCTCCGACAGGGAGGGCTGCCGATCGGCTCTTCCTGTCAGCGTGAACCGAGGAAAGCCGTTTACCGGCACTGTGATTGGTCACAGCTGATCACGTGGTAAGGAGCCTCCGACAGAGGTTCCATACTACAATCGGAGATGCGGTCGATCGCTGCGCGCACCAGCATGTTATTCCGCTGGACATCATATGATGCCCAGTCAGGATAACTGGACCATCGCCCAGCTGTCATTCTGCTATAGGCCTGGCAGGAAGTGGTTAAGGGTGATTCATGTCTTAAGAGAGCATTTGAGAGGTGGTGCAGAGGAATTGTTTCACCTCCTCGCTGCCTTTTTTAATTCCCCCCCAAATGCTGGACTACCGCGCCAAAACCATATGCATTATGCGTGGTTGCAACACAGCCCCATTCGCTTGAATAGGTCGTGTTTGGTGGGTGGAAATCCTATTGTAGCATCGTCCCTGGTGCAGTGCTCCCAGGGGAAAGAGGGGACAGTCCTTTCTAATTAGATAAACATCTGAGTTGTATTTGAAAATTCAGAATGTTGTAATTATATCCCCTATCGTAGCCACTTATCACTGCTAGAGTCTGCTTAGTCTGTGCACATGACCTTGAAGTAAGCTGCTCGACCGACCTTGGACTGTCTGTTTACCACCCACTGATTTTACAGTGAGCAAGGATAGATTCTCTTCAGTCATTTAAAATGTGTGCCGAATAAGTGTAAAGCAAACCTTTACCAGTTTAAAGAAAAAAATTAAATTTTACATATTACCCTATAAATGAGCTCAGCATTGCCCTTTAAACAAAAAATAAACGCAGTGCAAATTTTAAATATAAAAACATATTTCTCCTCTTCGTTCATTGACAGACACAGTGCTCCATTATTCAGAACCATAGGGTTATACCGCCCCCTACAGGAGTAGAACACTACTCCTGTAGGGGGGCGGTATAACCCTATGGTTCTGAATAATGGAGCGCTGTGTCTGTCAATGAACTCAGGGAAATGGATTTTATGGTAAGTCAAAAATCCCATTTTTTTTTAAAAGCAACTGTAGGCAGCCAGGACAATGTAAACTGTGTGCATTGTATCCATTTTGATGTGTGTTTTTTTTTTTTTTTTTTTTTTTTTACTTTCCAGAGCAACAAGAAGAAGAGGAAAGACCGCATGCAAGATCTGATAGACATGGGCTACGGCTATGATGATTCTGACTCCTTCATTGACAACTCTGAGGCTGTAAGTAGTTTAGACTCATTTGTACAAAAAGCCTGATCTAAAGATCCCCTCTATGCAGATAAAAACGCACATTGTTGCAGCTCTGTATTAGTACATTACTACTAAAAAATGTTTAAATGCAAGTTTTGTAAATACCAGTTGCTGTCTCAGTACAGAAGGGCTGGGGTGTGAGATTAAGAAGGAGCCAATCTATTGTGTGCTGACAAGAAGCATACAGAGAAGGAGGAGGAGAAAGCAGAGTGACAGATGACCTCCTCACTGTGCTGCTTCCCCCTTCACTGTCCAGTTACAGACTGGGATTGGGTCCATGGTGACCTGGGCTCAGAGAAATGGGTTTAAATAATGCAAAGCAAAAGCTTGTTTTAGTTACATTATCATTTAATAGGCTATTTTTTTTTTTTTTACTTTGATACGTGTGGCTGGAGTTCTACTTCTAAACCCTAAGTGGATAACATTAAAACCTAAATCCAGGTTTCATTTCATTTTAACCACGTGCGAACCGCCTGCTCACAATGCATTGCAGATGGGCGGTCTGCACAGGTACAGTGACATACTGGTACTGGTTGTACACAGCGGGAGTCTGTCAGCAGGTCCCGGACAATGATTCATGGCCAGGACCTGCTGATCAGCTGTGTCCAATCACAGCCCAGAGCCCTGTGTTGACAAATCAACGCAGGGTTCTGTACAGAGGGAACAGTCTCTTTCTTCTCCCTGCAAAGCAGGGATAAGCAGTAAAGAGATCTTTAGTATAAAGCAGCACATAATGTGCACATTAAAGAGGAAGTAAACCCTGATGGGTTTTACTTCCTCTTTATCTCCCTGCAAAGGTGAAGCATAATGGGCTACTATGCATCGTATAATAGCCCATTATGTGTCACTTAGCTGAAAATGAAGCCTGCGATGTCACCGCTGTCCCCTCTGGCTGGAAGCATTAATCTTCACACCTCTTCCTTCCGGTGCTGTGGACTCTGGCTCTGTGACTGGTTGGAGTTGCGTGATGTCACTCCCGCGCATGCACACAGGAGCCGCCACTCACGGGATGCTCCCGTTAGAAACGACACGGTCACACCCTTTCTAAGGTGCACATGCGCCGATGACATCGGTGCACACGTATATCGTAAATATCTTCTAAACCGTGCAGGTTTAGGAGATATTTCCAGCACCTACAGGTAAGCCTTTAATATAGGCTTACCTGTAGGTAAAAATGGTTGTACAGAGTTTACAATCACTTTAACTTCTTGATCACCCTAGATATTAACCCCTTCCCAGCCAATGTCATTCATACAGTGATGGTGTATAGTATTATAACTGATCGCTATTCGTGGCAGTCAGCTTCTACCAAAGGTGAGTGTCAAATTGTCCACTACACAATTGGTGGTATAAAAATTCAAGTGTATGTGTGTATATATATATATATATATATATATATATATATATATATATATATATATATATATATATACCATAGTTTGTAGAAACTAACTTTCATGCAAATTGATCAATATAAACTTGAGATTTTTTTTTTATTACCAAAGTCATGTAGCAGAATACATTTTGGCCAAAATTTATGAATACATTTTTTTGGATATGTTTTATGGCAGAAAAAAAATATCTATAATTTTTTTTTTTTTTTTTTTTTTTTTTTAAAAACAGTGGTGATCGAATGCCACCAAAGGAAAACCCTATCTGTGTGAAAAAAATGATATGATATACATTTTGTTTGGGTACAGATTTGCATGACCATGCAATTACCAGTTAAAGTAGCGCAGTGCTAAATGGCAAAAAATGGCATGGTCATGAAGGGGGTAAAACCTTCCAGAGTTGAAGTGCTTAAATAGGTAGTTAGTTTTTTTGTGAATTAAAACAAGGTTCCCTCCAATTGGTTGAGGTGGAGAGGTAAGCAAATGATGTCACAATCGCCGCCTCAGCCAATCGGAAGAAGCTTTGTATTCATTCAAAAATGCAGCAGCTGGGGGGTGAACACGTCCTAGCCTGCGATGCTTTGCTTTGTGGCTGTTACAGGAATTATACCCCCTGTCCACTGTCCACTACCAGTCAGCAGCAGTTGGAAGATGAAGATGAGAAGCAAACCTTTCTGTCTTGTTGCCTCCAGTGATTTCACTCCTTTCTGTGTCCACATCTGTATGAAAGAAGAAAATGGCATATCCCTCAAGTTTAGTGAATTCACACAAATTAGAGCTTAAAAATAGCTTATAATTTTTTCTCCCGTAGAGATATGTTATGTGATCCTCCCCGGGGATCTGCGTTACCGGAGATGCCACTAGAATTCCTTTGTCATTTGACAATTACTGCGGCTTCCTAATCACTCTCAGGGGAGTCCTAGAAAGAAAAAAACAAGCTAGATGAGAAAAGGAGATGCCACAGCTATGGAAAACATGCAGTGATGATAATAAAATTGTTCTATAGAAAAATAAAAGGTTATGTTCTTTGAAACTAAAGTTTAATGTGCTTATATTTTACCTTCCATGGAACCCCCCCCACCCTCTGAAATATCTCCTGTAGCATGTCCTTTCTCTGACCAGCTCTTGTAGCGTGTTTGGCCATGCATTTGGAGCATGCCTGCAGTCTCTGGCCATCTCTTGGAGCGTGCCCGCAGTCTCTGGCCATCTCTTGGAGCGTGCCCGCAGTCTCTGGCCATCTCTTGGAGAGTGCCTGCAGTCTCTGGCCATCTCTTGGAGCGTGCCTGCAGTCTCTGACCATCTCTTGGAGCGTGCCTGCAGTCTCTGACCATGTCTTGGAGCGTGCCTGCAGTCTCTGACCATGTCTTGGAGCGTGCCTGCAGTCTCTGACCATGTCTTGGAGTGTGCCTGCAGTCTCTGGCCATCTCTTGGAGCGTGCCTGCAGTCTCTGGCCATCTCTGGGAGCGTGCCTGCAGTCTCTGGCCATCTCTGGGAGCGTGTCTGCAGTCTCTGGCCATCTCTGGGAGCGTGCCTGCAGTCTCTGGCCATCTCTGGGAGCGTGCCTGCAGTCTCTGGCCATCTCTGGGAGCGTGCCTGCAGTCTCTGGCCATCTCTGGGAGCGTGCCTGCAGTCTCTGGCCATCTCTGGGAGCGTGCCTGCAGTCTCTGGCCATCTCTGGGAGCGTGCCTGCAGTCTCTGGCCATCTCTGGGAGCGTGCCTGCAGTCTCTGGTCATCTCTGGGAGCGTGCCTGCAGTCTCTGGCCATCTCTGGGAGCGTGCCTGCAGTCTCTGGCCATCTCTGGGAGCGTGCCTGCAGTCTCTGGCCATCTCTGGGAGCGTGCCTGCAGTCTCTGGCCATCTCTGGGAGCGTGCCTGCAGTCTCTGGCCATCTCTGGGAGCGTGCCTGCAGTCTCTGGCCATCTCTGGGAGCGTGCCTGCAGTCTCTGGCCATCTCTGGGAGCGTGCCTGCAGTCTCTGGCCATCTCTGGGAGCGTGCCTGCAGTCTCTGGCCATCTCTTGGAGCGCGTGGCCGCAGTCTCTGGCCATCTCCTGGAGCGTGCCTGCCACTAATCCCAATGATAGGGCACTATTCCTCCTCCTAATGACCACTCGTGCTATTTAATTTTTTTACTTCCTCTGACCACCAAGTCTGAGGTATTGTATACTCCCACTGGCCACAATTCAGCCCCCTAAAGCAGTGTTTCTCAACCTTGTTTCAGTCAAGGCACGTTCTAAAATTATGCACAATCTCAAGGCACACCATTCTAAAATGTAGAAAAAAAAATACACTAATAGTTTTACATAATACAGCGACATCCACAAACATAGGACACCCAATGTTACAGGTGATTTATTCTTCTTGTTTCTCTTCCTCACTCAGCTAATGTGACCCCCAGTGCTGATGGAGAAGGGGCAGGTAAGGGGCAAACAATTATACTGTATAGGCGCCCTATGTCCTCCTTATCAACCAATGATATAATTGTTTGTGAAGCAAGCGGGGGCTGGAAGGTTGTAAGGGTGCACAATGAAAACCTGTGACTTTGTTTAACCCTTTCGCTGCCATGCGGACCTACAGAAGTGCCTGCAGGTGGCCAAGTCCGTACACCATACGGACCTACATTCCTGCTATGTTATAAGCTCATGGTGACTTCAGTGACCATAAACTTATATCAGAAATGTTCAGCAGACTCTGCTGAACAAAAAATAGCTCTTATTAGTGGCTAACAAGCCGCTGAACAGAGTTATTCAGCTAAAATTACAAAAAATACCACTACAGGGCTGTGTTTAGCTGCAGAGGGATGCACAGGTGTTCCTTGCATCCCCATACAGGCAGTCCCATTGATGTCAATTGGGACACAGCAGCTGCACGGGAATGCACAGGTGTTCCGTACATTCATGTGCAGGCAGTACTAATCATATCAATAGGGATGCAGCAGCTACAAGGACACAGCCAATGCTCCCAACTTGACATCCGTGTGGGTGCATGTCCCTGAACTCGAACTGTCTCCATTTGGGTCAATGCACCTACTCCCACATGGATGTCAGATCTGTCCTTGCAGCTGCTGTGTCCCATTTGACATGAATAGGACTGCCTGCACAGGGATGCACGGAATACCTGTGTATCCCCGTGCAGGTAATCATGGCCCTCCATGGGCATACGCTTTAGCACACCCCACTGAACAAGGCCTTAGTAGGAATTTAGCAGGAATTGCGCAAGTTATATTGCGTTTATGTGTGCAAATAAGGAAAAAAATATTTATTTGATGAACCTTTGCGCAAAAATTGCAGGGCCTTAAAAATCAGGAGCACCTTCTTTTTATTCTACTGGTCATGTGCTTTTGAAAAATATATGGTTTGGGGGGTCTTTCACAAATTCTGAATGCTGTAAGGGAAAAATGAAAACCTTAAGTTTTTAAGAAAAATTTGGATATTTACATTTTTGGGTACGTTCGATTTTCGCAAAAAGGCGCAATTTTAAAATTTACAAATATTTGTTATTGATTAACTCAACACAGAATAAGCTTTTATATTTAGCAGGAATTGTGTAAAATTGTGTGTTTTTGTGTTTTTTTGTTTTTTGTTGTTTTTTTTTTTATCTGCTAAAAATGGTTTTAGTGTATTTTCAGTGACAGTATTGTTTTGATAAACATTTGCACAAATACCACGGGGTCTAAAAAATCAGTAGCACCTTCTTTTTATTCTAGAGGTCATATGCTTTCATAATATGGTTTTGGGGGTCTTTCACAAATTTATGAATGCTGTAGGGGAAAAATGAAAACCTTCAGATCTTTAGAGAAATTTGGATATTTACATTTTTGCATACGTTCAATTTTCACCATTTTGCAAAAAGGCGCAATGTAAAATTTTTTTTTTTTCTTTCTTATTTATTAACTCCATACAGGTTACCCTTTTATATTTGGCAATAATTTTGTTGAATTGGCTGCATTTTTATCTGCTAATAATGGTTTTAGTGTATTTTTTTGCGATATTGTTTGATAAACATTTGCGCAAATACCGCAGGGTCTAAAAAATCAGTAGCACCTTTTTTATTCTAGAGGTCATATGCTTTCAGAAAATGTATGGTTTTGGGGGTCTTTCACAAATTATGAAAGCTGTAAGGGAACAATGAAAACCTGCAGATTTTTTGGAGAAATTTGGATATTTACACTTTTTTGCATCTGTTCAAGTTTCACTATTTCACAAAAATTTTTTAAGTTACAAATATTTATTATTATTATTTGTATTCTACAGGTCATGTGCTTTCAGAAAATTTATATGGTTTGGGAGGTCTTTAACAAACTCTGAAAGCTGAAAGGGAAAAAATTAAAAAAGCAATGGAAAAAATTGCAAAAATGGAATGGCCACCTGAGGTGTAAAAATGGAGCACAGGACGGCAGCAAAAGGGTTAAAAGGCAGACTTGATCCACCTGCTGACTTGTATACAATTTTTGGCATTTTACCAAGGCACCCCTGAAGAAACCTCAAGGCACCCCAGGGCACCCTGGTTGAAAAAGGCTGACCTAAAGTCTGTAAGGCTTCATTCCCACGAGGCAGATCCGCTGCCACGGAGTCCGCCTCTGTCTGCCAATTCAGCAGGAGATCTCTCCGTTTAATCTCCGCTGAGCCAGCTGATGACAGGTCCCTCTCCGCTCACTGAGCGGGGAGGGGCTTGTCGAGCGCCGCTGGTTGCTATGGGGAGATGGGACAAAAACTGACAGCATGTCCGTTTTCATCAGATCTCATCCGATCCGCAAGGGATGGATGTGAATGTAGGGCCACCCGTCTGATTTTAGCGGATCGGACGTCAGCGGACATGTCACCGCTGACATCAGTCACTCCATAGGCTAACATGGAGCGCCCGTTCTGATCCGCCGACAAAACTGACAGGCAGACCTGAACGGTCCGACAGTGTGAAAGGGGCCTAAGACAGTAAACTGGCCCTTCATTTAGAATGTTTTTTTGGAGACCTCTGCTCTAGTTTATCAAATCGCACTAGCAAGTTGCCTGAAGTACATACCTGTATATTTCTGGAAGAGTCCCTAAATTGCAAATTTGAAGTGTAATACACCAGTGCCATAGAAGCACAGAATAAGGTTTTGATGTGGAGTACAGTGTCGAATTGCTTGTCTTTTCCTCTCCGTAGTACGATGAACTTGTCCCTGCATCGCTAAACACAAAGTATGGTGGATTTTACATCAATTCTGGAACACTGCAGTTCAGACAAGCTTCTGATTCGGAGGATGAATTTGTCAAAGAGAAGAAAAAGAAATCCCCCAAGGTGAATTCATCCTCTTCAGTTTCCTTTTTTTGACGGTGTAAAAAGTAATTTTACTGTAGCAGATCTTTTATGTAGTGTGGAAGCTCTTGGCCTGGGGATTTGAAAGTCATCCGTAATCCATAACCATTCAGCTCTCAGACAGCTGTGCTATTGCATGATCAGAAATTGCCACCAAGACATCCCCCTCCCCTCATGCCAGGATCTCTGCACCAAAGGTTGCCAGTAACAGGTCTCCCTGCACTTAAAATGAATATAGGTAAAATTCTTGGTTTTACCTAAAATCTGTTGGATAAAAAGTACTGTTACCTGGAGGCGTGCGTTCGCGCAGTAACTTCTAAGTCTGCAAATCGAATGTCTGGCATTTCTGATCAGCAAAGTTGCACCACTTCCTGTAGGGTCAAGGCTTGCATGTTGTATCCTCCTTCCCACGCCATTGGCACATCAGTGGGACCAGCTACCTCACCAGTTGGTAAGCTCCGACACTACCAGGAATTACCAAAGCCTTGGTGATCAGAATAGCCCTGGGTTTAGCCATAGTATAAGTGACTTGGAGCCTGTTGCATAGGTCATGTGACTCCTTATTAAAAACCTAACACGGGTGCGTTATTGATGCGTTTTCAATGCATTTCAACAGAAAGGTACGTTTTTGGTGCGCCCTTTTTTTTTTTTTTCTATTTTTTGTTTTTAACTGACCAAAAATGCAGCAAGCAAGATTTTTAACACCACAACGGACCAGTGTAAAGACATACAGTATATAAAATTTTTAAAGGGATCCATTTTTCTTGAGTTTTTCTTGCGCTAAAGGTGCCAGTAATGGCTGACAATAAATTCATTTAAATTCATGATATTACAAATTCAAATATAATACAACTTTTATATATAAAAAATATATTAAAAAAAACATTTTAGGTTTTGGTTTTGGCCAAGTGCATCCTGAATTTTCCATTTGGTGCACCTCCTAGTTATAACCCCCTGTCAGATTTTTTTTTTTTTTTTTCCGCCATCTTTGTCCCATTTTGGAAAATGTCCTTCCTGTCCCATAGCCGAATAGGAAGTGAGAGGAAATCCCTGCAAATTAAGGGAGCCTCTTGGGGACTCCCAGGTCACCAGAACTAGTGTCCCCATTGGAAGATTTCCCCTCTGTGGCTGTTCTGGGGACAACCCAAAATTTGGGTATTTTATTTTACTTTAACTTTCAATGATCATGGTAATCAGGACAAATAGAGAGGGCACAGACAGCAATTAAAAGTAAGGCTGGCCATACATTATATTATTTCCTTGTATAACTTTCCTTTTAGATTTACCAAAACCATATAATATGAGGTCAAACCTAAACATTTTCACTTTGTATGCAATCAGGCAGGTCCTTGCACTACATAGATGAAGGTAAATCTAAAGAAATATAAGAATATTGTATGGTGTATGGCCAGCTTTACAAGGCTTCTAATATATCTCCACTCTATCCAAAAAAACTGTTTTGCCTTTAGTTCTACTTTAAAGCAGTTGATAGCACATACTTGTGATCAGCAGCATCCAAATCCTCCATAACTGATATCACTGTATATAACTACTGTGCCATCTCAAGCGCAGTTCCACGTTCATATCCAGTTTCTTGGTTGTGCCATAATATATAAAGGGTGCCTTCCTGTGATTAAGTCTGTTCTAATACATAATTTATCATGCAGAAAATGAAGGAGAGGGGAGACAAAATTAAGAAGAAAAAGAGAGAAGATGAGAAAAAGGGAAAGAAGAATAAACACCCAAAGCCAGGGTAAGATTGTGTACATAATATTAAATCTTCAACATATAGCCATAGTTTTAAAGTGATTGTAAAGGTTTGTTATTTTACAAAAAATGTTATACTTACCTGCTCTGTGCAAGGGTTTTGCACAGAGCGGCTCAGATCCTCCTCTTCTGGGGTGTCCTGGTGGTGCTCCTGGCTCCTTCCCTTCATCGGGTGCCCCCACGGAGAGACGCTTTCCCTGGGTACACCCGTGTGGGCACGCTCCCTAGTCCTGTTGCTGTGTCCATTGACACAGACAGCAGGACTCGGCATGGCTCTCGTGTCACTGGATTTGATTGACAGCAGCGGGAGCCAATGGCTCCCGCTGCTATCATTCTATACAATGAGGACCCGAGACAGCGGCTGGAGCTGCTGGGCTCGTGCTCGTCGCTGGAACGATCGGGTTCAGGTAAGAAAAACCTTGAGGGTTTACAACTCCTTTTTAATGATCCATTACTACATTAATTTTTTTTACTATTAGGCACATGACTAGTGGCTGTTGGTTTTACTCCCACCATTCATCCTTTATCCAACGGGTCTATGTGGGTAGCTGCAAAGCACTGACTCTCCAAACCTGTACTGACCAAACCCTGCAGAATGTTGGCCTTGGCATTCTATTAGATTTCTCCCTTCAACAGAGCAGTCTGACCGTGGGAGGGCAGCTACCATAATACAGCAGGACCCTTTTCTTTCTCACCCTTTGAAGGAAATAGGGATTCTTAAATCTTCATGTTTTACTGCTGCCTACAGAAGGAGTGGACGTTGGCAAACAAAAAAACTAGAGGTGAGCCCAAGATAACCCTTCCTACAACCAGCATGCCATGTTTTTTTTTTCTTCGATTCCTAGGAGGGCAGATGTCTTTTCTACAGCTCTGCTATTATAAAACAAACTTCATTTTTGTAGCACCTATTTTCTTTTGATTAAGTGTATCATTTGCACCAATGTGCACCATTCTGAAACTAGAGAATTAGCCTGTTCTACCAGTGCTGTTACCAATCTTGGGTTGTTTAAAACTCCTAGGGCCCTAAAAAAAAAGTTCCCTTTGCACCTGCATTTCTATCTGTTTCTCTATGGGAAACATAATGTAAAAGCAGAACTATACTGCATCTGATTACCAAAAACACAATTTTTTAGATGCAAAGCGAACTCCCCCATCCATTCATGTTTCTGTGCTTTTATTTCGCTGAGATATCATTTTGAAAAGACCTGGCCCCCCCCCCCTAGTATTTCTGGCTGTGGCCATCTTGAGTAAGGGCAGATGATTCATGTAGCATTTAGCTGAGAAAACCCCCTCCTGGGACGCATGACATTATTTGCCTAGCCGTGGAAAGCAGGAAGTAGCTGAAGAAATGTAAAAAAAAAGATTTAAAACAAGCAAATATGATATACTATCTACAGTGGGTATAGAAAAGAATCGCCCTCTATTTTAAAATGATCACGTTTTGTTGCTTTGTGGCCTGAAATGAAGACAGCCACACTTTTTTGTTTTATCCAGCTGTATTTACTCAGTGCAACTTATAACATCCAAGTAAAAGATAGAACACCAACTTGTCAGAATAAAAAAAAAAAAAAAAAAACAGGATCATCCCCTTATGTCAGTCTTTTGTTGAACTACCTTTTGCTTTAATTGCAACCTTTAGTCTGTTGGGATATGTCTAATGCCGCGTACACACGAGCGGACTTTACGGCAGACTTTCCCGGCGGACGGGATTTCGTCGGACAATTAGATCGTGTGTGGGCTCCAGCGGACTTTGTTTTCTCAAAAGTTGGACGGACTTAGATTTGAAACATGTTTTAAATTAATCCGTCGAAATCGAGTCCGGTCGAAAAGTCCGCTCGTCTGTATGCTAGTTCGACGGACAAAAAGCCACGCTAGGGCAGCTATTGGCTACTGGCTATGAACTTCCTTGTTTTAGTCTGGTCGTACGTCATCACGTACGAATTCGACGGACTTTGGTGGATTGTGTGTAGGCAAGTCCGTTCATTCAGAAAGTCCGACGCAAAGTCTGCCGTAAAGTCCGACCGTGTGTACGTGGCATTATACTAACCTTGCACATCTAGACTTTCCAGTATTTGTCCACTCTTCATTGCAAAACCTGATCAAGTTCAGTTAAATTTGATGGTGACCGATTTGTGGACTGCAGTTTTCAAGTCATTCCACAGATTTTCAATGGGGTTTAAGTCTGGGCTCTGACTAGGCAATGCAAGGACATTCACTTATTTCTCCTTCAACCACGGTGCGGTCATTTTTGCTGTGTGCTTTGGGTCATTGTCATGTTGGAAGGTAAACCTTCTTCCTATTGAAAACTTTCTGGCAGAGGGCAGCAGATTTCCCTCAAGAAGTTGATGGAATTTTGCTCCATCCATTTTTTCTTCTATCCTGACAAGTGCTCCAGTGCCTGCCGCAGAGAAAACCCCAATAACGGATATTACCCCCTCCATGCTTTACTGTAGGAATGGTGTTATTTGGATAGTGAGCTGTATTAAATTTCCGCCACACATATCGTTTGGTGTTGAGGCCAAATAATTACATTTTAGTCTCATCTGACCGGAACACCTTTTTGCATGTGGCTTCAGAATCTTCCAGGTGCATTTTGGCAAAGCTCCATCTTTGAATGCATGTGGCCTTTCTTGAGGAGTGACTTTTTTTCCTGCAACCCTTTCATACAAGCCACATTTGTGGAGAATTTTTAATATTGTTGTTCTCCCATGCACACAATGACCACTCTGTCATAAACTTCTGCAACTGCTTCAGAGTTGCTGTAGGCCTCTTGGTAGCCTCTCTGACCGGTTTCCTCCTGGCTCCTTCATCCAGTTTAGAGTGACGTCCTGATCCAGCGAGGGTCTGTGTTGTACCAAATACCTTCCATTTCTTAATAAATAGACTTCACTGTGCTTCTAGGCATTGGTAAAGCCTTTGACATATTTTTTTTGTATCTATCTTCTGACTTGTGCCTGTTCACAACTTTATCCTGGAGATCCCAATGACAGTGCACTATCAGGGACTGAAATGCTCCAGGAAAGCTTTTTTCATGCTGAGCTAATCAAAATGACCTCAGCTGATCACAGTTGAAAGTCAAATGGCTTTGTGTGCCATTGAGAAGGTGATTTGCTACACCTGATTGAGCTTACAAGTCCTTTTTAGGAGGCGGTGATTCTGTTTTTTTTTATTTATTTAATTTTTTATTCAATTTTTTTTTTTAGACACGTTGATTGTTATAAGTTGCATTGAGTAAATACAGCGGGATAAAACAAAAATGTGCCCGTCTTCTATTCAGGCTGCAAAGCAACAAAATGTGATTGTTTATTAGCCTTGTATCTATTTAGAGAAGTTTTTTTTTTTTTTTGCAGATGTGGTCTTTTCCCACTGTGGATCTGACACTCCCTAACCGGAATGCATGATTTCGGTAGCAGAGGACCCCACAGCTGAGTGGTTAGAAACCCATTGTAGAGCTCTATTCTCTTGCTGCTCTTTCTTTCAGACAGTCCATCATCCAAGCTTATGGTCTCAAGGATTTGGTTCCACCCTTTCCTGTCTAGTGAATCACTCTGAGTGATTCTTTGTCTTTTTCAGCATCAACTATCTCTTTCCCAGATTTGCAAGTCTGCTACCTGGTCTTCTGTTACTTTTCCTAATGTAGATGTTCTGGTCTCATCTGATGCCAACTTTGAATGTAAAGTCCTTCAGGGCTTTTTGTTAGATTTGCAGTTACTCCTGAGTTTTATGTTTTTCTTGTTTTTTGTTTTGTTGGGTTTTCTTTTTAGCTTGTTTGCCGTGTTGGCCACCTCTCAGTTGGATTGCTTTTAATGCCCTGAAGGTTTAAAACTTCCTCAATAGACTAGAAGGAAAATAATCCAGCCAGAAATACAATATGCATGACGTAGAATCCCTTTTTTTTTTTGGTGTGTATTGAGAGGCACGGGTTCTACCCCTCTGTGTTCATGATCAAAAAAAGGCATGCTAGTAATTGGAGGGGGTTATCCTGGTTTAGTTTTTTTTTTTTTTTTTTTTTTTTTTTTTTTTTTTTGCCAGTGTTCAGTCTTTTTGTAGGCAAAAGTATAACCCCAAATTTAAAAACTCCTGTGTCCCTTAGTGGACTCCAAGAAAAGGTTTCATACAAAAATCATCCTTTTTCTGTTCTTGTCATATACAAATAGCAACTTTTTTTTTTCAGTAGTATATTTAACACACTAAAAAGGGAGCAAATAAAAATCACTCATTGTTGGGGCTTTCATACACTTTAAAACACAGTCTCATATTTTAGGGGCTGTATAGGACCCATTCATTAAATGGTCTATGTCCTGCATGGCCTTTTGAAACATTGTAGGGTGTTCTGGCTTTCTGATAAATTATGGCTATAACTTTCATTATCTATCTATCCTATCTATCTATCTATCTATCTATCTATCTATATCTATCTATTCTGTCTGAATACTGCTTGGCTACTATCCCACCCAACAAGTGCACAAGGTTCAGTAGCTTCTCCTTCTTGGAGAGTATGAACATCTTTTTCAGGTACAAGGTCTGCCCCAACTCAGACATCATTACAATACAGAGAATATTGAGGATCTTTTCTAGCACTCTATATTACAGATTGTCATTCACGATCACCAAACTTTACATCTGGTTTAGTTTCACAGCTCTAAATGGCGCCAAGGATAAAAAGAAGAAGAAAACAACACCTGTCACTGACGTGTCGGAGATGCTGGCCAGGTTTCGGCAGGAGAAGGAAGCAGAAAAAAGGAAATCGATGGCCACTACCATATGCATGGCGCCAAAGGCTTCCTCCATGTCCTCTACAACGCCAGTCCTGCCTCCTCCACCACCGCGAGAGGCCGAGCCAGCCCCAGACCCGCTACTTTCCACCATAGTGACGGAGACTGAGCTCCTCCAAGCAGCCAGTGCCCTTGATGCACTGAGTGACAAAGACTTGGATAACTTGCTTGATCCTTCACCAGAGAAAGGACCTGGGAGTTCGGTGATTGCACCTTCAGAAGAGTTTAAGAAACCACCATCTATGCCTGAGGGCCTGCCAACGTCTCTAGAAGTGAAGATTAAAGAGCTGACACTGGTATGCCCTGTCCACATTTACCTGAAAGTCATTTTTGTATTTGAATTATTTTTTTGATGATTGTAGTTTATATACAGATCTCTACTCTAAAACGAGCTTATGTCTTATTTGAACTTTAGATTTTGAGTAGAGCTTGATAGAGATGTTTGTTGAATTAGTAGATTCCGAGCCATTGCTGCTAATCTTGTTTCTTGCTAATCTTGTTTCAGGCTGTGCGAGCGTCAGAGGGCGACAAGAAAACAATATTGTTTACCGGGAAAATGAATAATGCACTTTTGGAGTGAGTATTGTCTTCAGTTCTCTTGTAAATGGATTTCTTACCTCATCTGTGCTAATGATTGGATGAGTCTGCAAACCTCTGATAATATTTTGTCTGCTCTTTGGGGGAACACAGGAAACAAGTGTGCTTCTGTCTATCAGAATTTTATTGAAGTCCCCATATCTGCAAGCAACGTTTCAGGGCCACACAGGGTCCCATTCATCGATGCGATGGCTGGTGGAGACCCACTCACAAAACGTGACCACTTCAGTAAAGTCTGTAGGAAAAACCCCAGCGTGCTGGAGACAAATACAAGTTCTGTGCCTGTGAAGCGTTGCCAACCGTCACATCACTTGTCTGAGGTTTATTCACACTATTTTGTGCAACTGGGTCATGCAGATTACTGGTCTTTCCAGTGAGAACAAAAACAATAAAATATATACTAGAGTGGTGGACGATTAAAGTGAATTTAAGCCTTTTTTTTTTTTTTTTTTTTTTTTACTTTATTAACGAACATGTTATACTTATGCCATGGTTTTGCACAGAGCAGCCCCGATCTTCCTCTTCTCGGGTCACCCACCGGTGCTCCTGGCTCACCCCCCACACCAATTGCCCACCATAGCAAACCACTTGCTATAGAGGCACCAGTGCGTGATCACTCCCGAGCTGGCTCTGTGTGTTCATTCCCGTCCCTGCTCTCTCCTTACTGGCTGTGATTAATAGCAGCAGGTGATTCCCACAGCTGTCTCTGAGCCTATGAGAAGGGAGACAGCCTCTGCTTTAATGCACATCACTGGATCGAGATCGTGCTCAGGTAAGTAAATGTTAGGGGGGGTGGTGGTGGACACTGCAATTAGGTTTTCGCCTTTAAAGGATAAGTTCACCTTTTGTAACATGTTACATGTCACACCTATATTCTGGGTGTAACATGTTACGAATGGACCAGCCCCTGCACCTCCCGATTTCCTGATCTGACAGCTAGCGGGGATTTTACCCCCTCGCTAGCTGTCACAATAAAAAAGAAAAAAGAAACCTGTCTGAGCCAGGCTTTGCCTTTCCAGCTGCGTCACTCATTCACAGCGTCCTTTTAAATGGAAAACTACAAGGTCCGGCAGCCTTTGCGGCTGTTGGCTTGAAGTTTTCAATGTGGAGCGCCGTGTTAGTTCATTGAAAATTACAAGCCAACAGTTCATTCTCTCATCCTGTCAGATTGTATCTGCTTGCCCGTATGGGATGTACGGGCACACCGATACACTGGTAAATCTGCTGGAGACCTGCATGGCACCAGCGATCTGCTGATCGCTGGTGCAATGCTTTACAGGCTCCAACAAGAAAAAATAAATACCGTAAATAATAAATGCACATTTTTTTTACCTGTAGATAAATGTACATTTTATTTTATTTTTCTAAAAAAGTGAACTCCTTTAATGCAGAGAAGGCATTTATGGTAAAAAAAAACCTTCGGGCTTTAAAACCACTTTAAACCCAATGCCAGGTTTTCACTGCTGTCCTGCTCTCTCTCTCCCCCCCCCATCTTCCCAATGCAATGGGAAGCAATACAAAACTGATGGCTAAATACCCTTCCCTTCTTTTCTGTCTTCTTTTTTAATTAGATATAACAAATTTTGCCCTTTTTGTCTCTGTAGCATATACCTGTTGTCTCGAGACCTCAGCCCTGCTCTTCGCTCTGCGGTCTTTACCCACCTGTCATCCGTCCTCCCCTGCAGTAAAGACACGCTTGTGAAATGGGCCAGCCGCCTCTACCTACACAAACAGGTAACTACCACCATCGTTGATAACCCAGTGGCAGACTTGTGTAGAACCAATCACAGCAACCTGAACATTTTCTTGTGCTCATTTGCATATTTCTTTGCGAGTTTAGTAATCCAGTAATTTGAAATTTGCCTTTTACTATGCGGCTTGTCTAAAACCTGTCTATCCGTATATAAGAATGATTTCTTGGCTGGCTGGAAATTAGGTTTTTGTTCATAAAGTAATATAGGAGTGAACAGCATTTTTTTTTATCTCAGGGTCTCTAATCTTTATTGATAAAAAAAAAATGACAAGTTGTCATTGATCCAGACCTTATAAATAGCAATTTAAGAATGTTTGTTACAATACAGTCATTTTGGATATAATATACATATACGGTGTAAAAAAATAAATATATATGCAGTATCTCACATTTTTGTAAATATTTTATTATATCTTTTCATGTGACAACACTGAAGAAATGACACTTTGCTACAATGTAAACTAGTGAGTGTACAGCTTGTATAACAGTGTAAATTTGCTGTCCCCTTAAAATAACTAAACACACCTGCATGTACACGTTGTTTAAAACTTGGCAGATTGCTCAGGTTATTTGTTTACACAGAAGTTCTATCCCTTTGATCTAAGAAGGAAGTTAGTTACAATGTTTCAAGTTCTAAACTTGGCAGACTGCTGGATGCTTTCTTTTGGCAGCTGAGTGAGCTGGTAATCTCTCCACTTGTTTATATGAAAGAATCGGCAAACTCAGCAGGACAGATCGTCAGAGGGGGTGAATCGAGATCGCGATTTTTTTAACGATTAATTGTGCAGCTCTAATCCACCAAGCATGTCTCCAGACCTAAACCCTATTGAGCATCTGTAGGGCATCCTCAAAACGGAGGGTGGTGGAGCGCAAGGTCTCTAACATCCACCAGCTCCGTGATGTCGTCATGGAGGAGTAGAAGAGGACTCCAGTGGCAACCTGTGAAGCTCTGGTGAACTCCATGCCCAAGAGGGTTAAGACAGTGCTGGAAAATAATGGTGGCCACACAAAATATTGACACTTTGGGCCCAATTTGGACATTTTCACTTAGGGGTGTACTCACTTTTGTTGCCAGCGGTTTAGACATTAATGGCTGTGTGTTGAGTTATTTTGAGGGGACAGCAAATTTATACTGTTATACAAGCTGTACACTCACCACTTTACATTGTAGCAAAGTGTCACTTCTTCAGTGTTGTCACATGAAAAGATATAATAAAATATTTACAAAAATGTGAGGGGTATACTTACTTTTGTGAGATACCGTGTATCTATATGTGTGTGTGTGTGTGTTTGTGATATATATATATATATATATATATATATATATATATATATATATATATATATATATATATATATATATATATAAAATATATACACAGCAGTCAGTACAGTAATGGGCCGATTCGCAGCATTCTGCACTGCGGTAATGCTTGCACTGTACCATTCATTGAGGCACCAGTTTAAATGACGCAGAAGAAAATTGCTCATGCAGTTTTTTTCATTGCAATGCAAATTGTATATGCCATAGCATGCCATTCAAAATGAATGGCAGCACACATACAGATCGCAGTGCAGTAAAATGTATGGTACTGATCTCATGACTACGGAATGGTCATAACAGTCTGATACACTTCTCCAGGCAGAGCAAGTCTCTGATTGTAAGTAAATCTAAAGACACTGGGGGGTGTAGAAAGTCCAGGACAATTGGTAAAAATTATAAACTTACTTTTACGGTCTGAGCTCTTTTCAGTATTTAACATTTCTCTCCCTTTTTTTTTTTTTCAGCAGGGGGGTCGGTTGCAAGAGCCGCTACGGAAGCTGAAGGAAGCTGTGTTGCAGGCAATGCCGGAACAGATCAGCAAGTACAACAAAGAGTTTAAAATATACAACGAAGCAAAATATGCCAAGTAAGAAATCAGTACACAGATGTGACAGGTTCTCTTTACAGAAACCCCCAAATTTAGGTTACTAAATCCGAGACCCAATCAAAGCCAATTCTGGCATTATTTCGGGTCTGTGGCCAGCTGGCGGACGTGGGATGGGAGGCCAGGAGAGGCCGAGCGAGCCACGGAAGATGGCTTGGGGATAACAGCTGAGCGGCTTTTTATCCCAAGAAAGCCAACCGCCAACTCTACAGAAAATGTCTGCGGACCGGGTGCATGTGAATTCATCACGTGCACTAACGGGCAGACATTTAGCGGAGGCAGGCAATAGGTTGCCAACCCCTGGCTTAGAGTTTTAAAATCCAACTGTTGAAATTCAAGAGTGCCCAATGGTTTGTGTTGTCCCTATAGCATTGTTTCGTCAGCAAGTAAAGCTGCAAGTGAAACACTCAGTGCAGTTCTCAGAGTGGCTTAAATGCATAGTGAATTTTCTTTTGAATTTTAAATTAGAATTCCATGTGTTTTAGAACTATAAACATAAGATAAACAATTATAATCCATTACAAGCACAAAACTTGACCACGTGTATTAAATAAAATCGTGGCGCTCCATTACAACACATGTGCAAGAGCGGTACAGAATTTACAAGATACAGATACCTGTGTTCAAGTGTTTACCTACTGGTGAATGTTACAACAGCATACTAAGCACCGCAAGCATTAAGTAAATACTATTGGGATAAAATACAATACAGAGGAGGCAGGAGCTGGGCCACATGAAGATAGTCACGGAGACAAATTTTTTCACATTTTTTGGGGATAACCCCTATGCTAAGTCAATCTTTCTCTTCCCAGGGTGTCATTTAGTGCATCTTTCCATTGCATAAATGATGGAGGTGTAATAGACATCCATTTCTGTGCAGTAATAGACATCCATTTCTGTGCAGTAAAATTGCAGGCAAGAATAAACAGCCATACAAGCAACAACTGGGAGGTTGATGTTACTAGGACCTCAGGAATAATGCTTAGAAGCACTATTTTAAAATTGATGACCAGTATTGAAATATCATAGGGCATCTCCATAGCATATGTATTAAGGTACCAGTTTCCCCAGTGCACCTAGGGCATGGGTGCTCAACCTTTTGAAGAGTGAGGGCCACTTAAGTGATCTGGTAACCAGCCGTGGGCCACAATGAAGTATGGGGTTTTACCGCCCCCCAAACCGCAAATCTAACAGAGCCCCTACTGTCCTGTGCCACCTAATAAGGCTGCTTTCACACTGATGCACTGTGGTTTACCTACACCGCGGGTGCAGCGCAGTGTACCTGTGGCTTTCCTGCAGGTTTGCTGCGCTGAGCCATAGACTTCTATTACAGCTTGTGGGTGTGGTGCACTTTCTGAAAGCGCACCAAAACTCCTGCATTCAGAGTGCACTTGTTGATCGTGGTCTGGCCTTGCCGACCTGCCATCCCAGAGCCTGGGCATGCACTTCCCTGGTTTGGGGTCACGGGCCACAGTCCGACCCCAGGAGTGTAATTTTTGTGGAATATGATAAACCCAGTGAATTATAAATGTGTAAGCTTTTGGTAAAGGGATAAAGAAACAATTTCCAAGGCCTCAGTCCACTGAGCTTCATCAGTAGGTCCAAGGTCTCCTCTCCACATCCTAGGTGTAACTTTAAGCTGGTCGCCAGAAGAAGCACAGAGTATAAATCTCCTGTCAGACTTTTTTTAGTCAGATTTACAGGGCCGCTATTTTTAGAATTGGGGAAGCATTATATACTAAGGGGGTGCTACAAAATTCTACCTGTAAGGCATGACAAAGTTGCAAGTCGAAAGAATGACTGTGTAGATAGTTTGTGTTGCATTGATAAGGTTTGCAAAGGTATAGGATCATTGTTGTAGTGATTTGCTGAGCAGTCTCTCATTGATCTGCTCTTATATTCTACAGAATGCTGTCAGATGACAAGGATCAGAAGGCCCATTCTGAAGAAGAGGAGGAAGAAGACAAGAGCAGCAAGAAAACTCCTGGGCCTCGAAAGAAGTTTCAGTGGACGGAGGAGATCAGGTGGGGATTTTGACACCAGGTAGAATTAATTGGATGTACAGTGGGGACACAAAGTATTCAGACCCCCTTAAATTTTTCACTTTGTTATATTGCAGCCATTTGCTAAAATCATTTAAGTTCATTTATTTTTCCTCAATGTACAAACAGCACCCCATATTGACAGAAAAACACAGAATTGTTGACATTTTTGCAGATTTATTAAAAAAAAAAAAAAAACTAAAATATAACATGGTCCTAAGTATTCAGACCCTTTGCTGTGACACTCATATATTTAACTCAGGTGCTTTCCATTTCTTCTGATCATCCTTGAGATGGTTCTACACCTATATTTGAGTCCTGATTGGACTTAGGAAAGCCACACACCTGTCTATATAAGACCTTACGGCTCACAGTGCATGTCAGAGCAAATTAGAATCATGAGGTCAAACGAACTGCCTGAAGAGCTCAGAGACAGAATTGTGGCAAGGCACCGATCTGGCCAAGGTTACAAAAAAATTTCTGCTGCACTTAAGGTTCCCAAGAGCACAGTGGCCTCCATAATCCTTAAATGGAAGACGTTTGGGACGACCAGAACCCTTCCTAGAGCTGGCCAAACTGAGCTATCAGGGGAGAAGAGCCTTGGTGAGAGAGGTAAAGAAGAACCCAAAGATCACTGTGGCTGAGCTCCAGAGATGCAGTCGAGAGATGGGAGAAAGTTGTAGAAAGTCAACCATCACTGCAGCCCTCCACCAGTCAGGGCTTTATGGCAGAGTGGCCCGACGGAAGCCTCTAAGCGGCATGTGTGGAGAAAACCAGGCACTGCTCATCACCTGTCCAATACAGTACCAACAGTGAAGCATGGTGGTGGCAGCATCATGCTGTGGGGGTGTTTTTCAGCTGCAGGGACAGGACGACTGGTTGCAACAAGACAATGACCTTAAGCACACAGCTAAAATAACGAAGGAGTGGCTTCACAACAACTCCATGACTGTTCTTGAATGGCCCAGCCAGAGCCCTGACTTAAACCCAATTGAGTATCTCTGGAGAGACCTAAAAATGTCCACCAACATTTACCATCCAACCTGACGGAACTGGAGAGGATCTGCAAGGAGGAATGGCAGAGAATCCCCAAATCCAGGTGTGAAAAACTTGTTGCATCTTTCCCCAAAAGACTCATGGATGTATTAGATCAAAAAGGTGCTTCTACTAAATACTGAGCAAAGGGTCTGAATACTTAGGACCATGTGATATTTCAGTTTTTCTTTTTTAATAAATCTGCAAAAATGTCAATTCTGTGTGTTTCTGTCAATATGGGGTGCTGTGTGTACATTTAATGAGGAAAAAATGAACTTAAATGATTTTAGCAAATGGCTGCAATATAACAAAGAGTGAAAAATTTAAGGGGGTCGGAATACTTTCCTTCCCCACTGTATATGGTAGTAATAGTAAAGGTCCCACATCTTCTTGTGCTTTATGGGTGAGCAACGAGGACCCATAAATGGGTCCAATGTTATTCTTCATATACACTATAAGACCAAAAGTTTGTAGATGCCTGGCCATGACACCTACATGAGCTGAACATCCCCTTCTAAAACCATGGGAATTTACATGGAGTTCCCCCACTTGCAGTTATAACAGCCTCCGACCACCTCCTCTCCTCTGGGAAGGCTTTCCACAAGATTTTATTCTAGTGTGTCTGTGGGAATTTGTGCCCATTCAGCCAAAAAAGCATTTGCGAGGTCAAGTACAGATGTTGGATGATTCCAATTCCAAGTTCCAATTCATCCCAAAGGTGTTTAGTAAAGTTGAGGTCAGGGCTGGTGCAAACCACTTAGGTTCTTCCACACCAGACTGGTCATACTATGTCTTTATGGACTGTGAGATCATGAAGCCGCAATTGGAACAAGCTGGGGTACAGGACTATATAGAAATTAAAAGTGTTAACTTGGGCTCCAAGTTGTGGAGCATACTGTAGGTGTGCAGCTGTTTCACTGCCCCCTGTCTTTTCTCTCTACAGGCAGCTCTTGAGCCAGCTGGTCCGTATTAAGATGGACATGTTTGAACCTGAGGGCAGTGGTGGTTTGCTGAGCCTGGAAGAGTATTTCAAATCTTTCCTGGATACTGAGGTGAAACCCATCTGGCCCCGAGGCTGGATGCAGGCCAGGTATGTGAAGAAAATACAGGACAAATTTAGTTCTTTAATTATGGCTGCCTCATAGATAATTTTAAAGTAAATCTGACACATTTCTGGGCATTTGGTTCATAGCATAGTAAATGCATAAGAAAAGGAAAAAAATAGGACACGCCAATCTAGTGCATTATCGTAAGCACCATTTATTTTGTTTAAAAAAAATGTAAACAAATGCAAAGGGAAGTAGATGCACAAGGTTGTAATAAATCCAATAGCAACAGTATATTGGACCTCTATGACCTGGGAGACCTTAGCAACGTCACACAAACCATTGTAAGAATGCAAATGAGTGTCAAGGGATATACCCTCTTCTTCAGAGCTATTTCTCTTGAAACTCGTTAGCATTTTTGTAATGGTTTGTGTGATGTTAAGGTCTCCCTGGTCATAGAGGTCCAAGATACTGTTACTGTTGGAATTCCTATAAGCTTGTGTATCTACTTTCCAACACCTATAAAAACTCCTCAAACCGGGTCGCTACCCCTATTGTGTGAAAAAGTTAATCACCAAAAAGTAGTAATAAATAGTAATATTTTGGGGGAGGAGGGTAGGTTGCAAACAACGGACAACCCTAAAAAAAATAACCAGACCTAAATAACCTAGTTGCGCTTTCAGTGACATTAATTGTTAACGGCACACCAAACACAGAAGCAAACACACCTTTTGCCACATGAAATAATGGGTGACAAATGCCGTAAAAAACGTGAAAAAATGTCCCATGAGCTACTTTGCCAGGTGTAGCGCAACCCATTGAAATCAACGGGCTGCCCTATGTGTGTCACTGGAAAAATGAGCCAAAAAACATTCGCTTCCACTATGCTAGGTGTGGATGGGGCCTGAAAGTGAAATTGATGTGTTTTACATAAGAACTATGCGGCTCCAAACGCATGGCAAATGCACAGAAAATGTGCGCCTTGCCACGTGTTCCAGAAATGCTGCAAATGTTAAAGGCTCCCTAATTTTCTTGTACAACTTTCCTTTAGATTTACCAAAACCATATAATATGAGGTCAAACCTAAACACTTTCAAATTGTGTACAATCAGGCAGGCCCTTGCACTGCATAATTATAGGTAAATCTAAAGGAAATTTAACAACAAAAATTGTATAATGTGTATCTAGCTTAAGGCTCCCTACTGGTCCTTTTAATGTGCCAAGTGGTTTCGGTGACTAATGAGATGATGGGAAAGGGTGAGGCCAATCTTGGGCTTTACAGAGAAATTTTAAGTTTCTGTATAGCTTCAGTTTCCTATATTTCTGGATCTACTGATTATTTTGAAATACATTTTTTACTCTTCCGTTTAATCTATATTATTAGTTTTCAGGAAATGAAATGTACAAGTATGAACCATACAAAACTGACACGGAGGGTTCTAGCACTAGTAAGCCTGGTAGTAGACAATCAATGCAACAGTCCAACCGACTGTCAAACCGAATTCCCTGAGTGATACATGCTATCAATAGGCACATATTATTGGCTGTGGAGAATAGGTATATTAATATAAGGTTCATACCCTGAAGATATTGTAGGGATCACTATACATGTGTAGATAAATCAATACCGATGTCACACAGGATTCAGTTTGCTCAGAAAAACAAGCAGATGGTGTTTGGGCCATAATGAAAAGGTTATGCATTTTTACTCTTTTTAAATCTCCATTGCCTGAATAGTACATTTGTCAGCCAAAAATGTGAATCCCCTTTCATGTATCTTGTGTCATTTCAGGACTCTTTTTAATGAAAGCAGACGTCTGTACCCGCAGCTCAGCTCTATAATGTAAGTTGAACATATAACCTTCATTGGTGTTGACAAGTCCCTGTCATGATACAAATGCTCTGTGGTCATCGGCTGCCAAAGGCAAACGCACTGCACATGTTACTGATTGCTTCTCTTGTGTACACGTCTTTATATGCCTGCATGCAAGGAAATCTTAAAGCAACTGTACAAAAAAGTGGCAACCAACCCATAACTATCCTTTGCACATGGAAGAGAAGAGCAACGCACATCACAAAGATTTCTCAGCACACTTATCAGCTAGCCTGCAAAACACAGTGTCAGATTGTTGTTTGGCAGGCTGGCTGGTAATTGTGCTGGGACATCTTTGTGAAATTCTAAAGCAGACTTTACTTGCAAGTTGGCCTGGCCCCCTCTCACTCTACAAATCACTTACTGTTAGTAAGTGTAAAATGTACCTATAAAGAACAAAGTTAGTTATCCTTATCCTTCCCTGGCTTCTGCATCGCTTAGTGTGATGTTACCTTTCCTTCTGGAAAGATTCCTGTGGATTGCAAAACTGGCAAAATCTTATATTGTAGAAGACACTCAAGTCCATTGGAAGAGCAACTTCTCGTGAGATTGTGACTGCTCTGTCTTTCCCAGGATCTCGCCTGAAGGTGTGTGACATTATCCTCGACCAGGTGCCACAGGGGGAAGATTGGTGTGAATTAGTAAACCTAATGCCGCGTACACACGCTCGGACATTCCGACAACAATTTCCTGGATTTTTTTCCAACGGATGGCTCAAACTTGTTTTGCCTACACACAGTCGCACAAATGTTGTCGGAAATTCCGAACGTCAAGAACGCGGTGACGTACAAGACGTTCGAGCCGAGAAAAATGAAGTTCAATAGCCAGTGCGACTCTTCTGCTTGATTCTGAGCATTCGTGGAATTTTGTACGTCGGAATTGTGTACACACGATCGGAATTTCCGTCCACAAGCCGGGCTTCAGCAAATGTTCGAAGAAGCCTACACACGGTCAAAATTTCTGACAACGAGCTCCCATCGAACATTTGTTGTCGGAAATTCTGTGTGTACACGGCATTTTCTTTACATTTTTATGCTTACTAATTGTAGGTGATTTGTAAAGCAGGAGGGGCCCAGGCAGTGCAAGTGGACCTTGCATTTTTCCTGCAAGATCTTCTTAAAAGCCTAACTCCAGGTTTACGATGGATTTAAATAGTTCTTTGGACCAAACTGGACCATACAAACGGTTTCTTTTACGAAAAGATACACCCGCTGGGAGCGCTGTATAAAAACTGTATGTAGTGCCAGTTTTATACAATATATAGTACCGTGTTCCATCAGTGAGATGGGGACTTCCCTTTCCGTTTCAGGAACAAAACAGAATTGACTGAGCTCTGCTCAGTTATTAATAGAAGGCCTTGTATTTTGTAAATGACTATTATTATTATACAAGATTTATATAGCGCCAACAGTTCACTCAGTGCTTTACAATGTATAAGGGGGACAACACAATTACAGTACAGTTCAATACAAAAGGTACAGGAGGGCCCTGCTCGTAGAGCTTACATTCCAAAGGGAGGGGGTGGTGGTACAAAAGGTAATAGCTGCAAAGAATGATTTGATGGGGGTGGCTTAGGGACAGTTATGTGGGTGTGGGATAGGCTTCCCTGAATAAATGAGTTTTCAGGGATCTCCTAAAGGTGGACAGGGTAGGGGCTGATCGGACATACTGGGGCAGGGAATTCCAGAGGATGGGAGAGGCTCTGGAGAAGTCCTGAAGGCGAGCATAGGAGGAGGTAACAAGGGAGCTAGAGAGCAGGAGGCTAGAGACTAAAAGGCTTCCTTGGATAAGGTGGAGATTACGATGTCATTGGTCTGCCTCTCCACCTCAGCCAATCAGAGGAAGACTTGCATTAATTCATAAAATAAAAGGATTCCTATGAATGGCTGAGCAGCACTCAGTCAGACTCGATTTTGCTTCAGGAACAGGATAGGAAGTCCCTGTCCCACTGCTGGAACATAACACTGTATACTTTATGGAGCTGTTGCTACATACAGTTTACACAGTGCTCCGAGTGACCACATCTGTTAGTAAAGGAAATAGCCTGTTTGGATCAGCTTGGTCCAAACCGACTATTGAAAGTCATAGTAAACCTGAAGTTTGCCTTTTATAGGAGGAGTACTTCTGTGGATCCACAGGAGTGCAGTTCGTTCTGAAGCCCACTGTCAGCTAATGTCACAGAGCCGGTCCAGGCTGGGGAAAGATCATGAACATATGGTCGGGATTCACTCAGAAGCCTAGAGCGGCACCTGGCTCAGCCTCTCAGCGATCCGCTGAGAGGCTGAGCCAGACGATCCCACCCCCTCCACAGCCCAGTCCAGTGAGCGTGGGGGAGGTTGGTCAGAGCAGACAGCGGTGACTGACAGTCATCAGCTCTCTGTTCACGGAGCATTGAGAACTGAGCTATCGGCGATCTTTGATCACTCAGTTCTCAGTCTTAGAGCTGGCAGGGGACAGATGCAGTATCTGACCAATGCTGCATCCACCTAGTGTAAGTATCATTTCTAAATAAGAAAAAAAACACATAAGCCTTCTTGCTGCCTTTTGAACGGGGGGGGCGGGCGTTCTAGGTTTCATATTGTAGAAGCACCTCATTGTTTTGTTATCTGCTTTATATCACCAAGTGATCATTATCACTAATTGCGATGTCCTTCATATAACGTTATAAGTTCAGTTATTGACTTGTGCTCATAACCTGCATTCCAGTTTAACTTTTTTGAGAACATGGGAGTGTTAGCCACACTCAACTTAGCTCTTCTTACAATGTTTAATACTCAATGAATTGACTGCATACAGCAAATTATCCATCCAAAGCCAACCAGCGTTTCACCACTCCTGGCTTGTTCACAAGGATAGGCCTTGACTTTCCCTATCCTTGTGAGCAAGCCAGGAGTGGGGAAACGCGTAAAGGAAGGCTGGTTTTTGGGTGTATATATCGCTGTATGCAGTCAAATTAATTGATTATTAAAAAGATACTGTAAGAAGAGCTAAGTGGAGAGTGGTTGAAATTCTTTCATGTTCTCAAAGGAGAGTGGAGACTTGTACATGTATAAGAGGCGTGTGTGTCTCTACTTTAACTCTTGTCGCTCTTCTTCTTTTTTTTTTTTTTTTTTTTTTTTTTACAGGGCAAAAAACAAACCTACAGCTCCCTCCAAAGTAAGAGTAAAGGTAATGTCAAATATTAGCACTCTGCGTGGTAGTAGCAGGCTGCCTCTGCTGTTCTTCTTTTTAGATAAACCATACCAATTCTTTGTCATGTATTTTAACCACTTAAGGACCAGTCTCGTTTTGGATTTTAGGTGTTTACATGTTTAAAACAGTTTTTTTTGCTAGAAAATTACTTAGAACCCCCAAACATTATATATTGTTTTTTTTTTTTTTTCTAACACCCTAGAGAATATAATGGCAGTTGTTGCAATACTTTTTTTTTGTACCGTATTTGCACAGCGGTCTTATAAGCGCACTTTTTTTGGAAAAAAATCACTTTTTTGAATTAAAAAAAAAAGTTAGCCCAATATTTTTTTATATTGTGAAATAAAATGTTACGCCAAGTAAATTGATACCCAACATTTCGCTCTTCAAAATTGCGCCCGCTCGTGGAATGGCGTCAAACTTTTACCCTCAAATCTCCATAGGCGACGTTTAAAAAATTCTACAGGTTGCATGTTTTGCGTTAGAGGAGGTCTAGAGCTAGAATTATTGCTCTCGCTCTACCGGTCGCGGCGATACCTCACATGTGTGGTTTGACCACCGTTTTCATATGCGGGCGCTACTCGCGTATGCGTTCGCTTCTGCGCGCGAGCTCATCGGGACGGGGGGGTTAAAAAAAAAACATTTTTATTATTTATTTTATTGATTTTTACACTGTTTTAAAAAAAAAAATTGTCACTTTTATTCCTATTACAAGAAATGTAAACATCCCTTGTAATAGAAAAAAGCATGACAGGGCCTCTTATAAATGAGATCTGGGGTCAAAAAGACCTCAGATCTCATATTTACACTAACATGCAATAAAAAAAAAAAAGTAATTTAAAAAAATGACATTGAAAAAAATAATGCCTTTAAGAGGCGTGGGCGGAAGTGACGTTTTGAGGTCGGTTACGCCCAGCAGTGTCATTGAGACCAGTGGGCGCCATCTTAGCCTCACTCGTCTCCAGGCACAGTACAGAGTAGGACGCTACCGACGGCTCCGGTAAGCGGCGGAGGGCACCGGATCGCGGCGGGAGGGGGGCCCTCTCCTGCCACCGATAAAAGTGATCTCGTGGTGAATCCGCCGCAGGGACTACTTTTATCAGAAAGCCGGCCGCCGCACGAAAATGGGGATTCCGGGGTTATGGCAGCTAGCTGCTGCCATAACAACGATATCCACCGTCGAAGTTTGGACGTACATCAGCGTGCGGCGGTCTGGAAGTGGTTAAAGCAGATTACCTGCATTTCACCCCCATCCAGCCCCTCAGTATTTTTTATTTAAAAGAAAACCCTATAGATTATTTTTCCTGCAGTCTTCTAGCTGGTCCAGTGATGTGAAAGCAGCAGCTTTTCTTCCTCCAGCAGCAATGGGGTGGGCATTGTTCCAGGACAGAGGATATGTATAGACAGGTTAAGCTCACAGAAAATGGGGAAAATTACAGTGTAGTTCTGCCCTGAAGAGGACTGTTGGTGCACAACTGCAGAGGAAGTCAGGGACAGCGCTGGAGTGTTGAAACACGAAGTAGAACTTGAAGAGGTTTATTGCTGTCTGTGTCGCCGCTTGGAAGATTCACTCTTTCCATTTTGTCTGGTTGACCACTATCACCTGGACTTAAAGTGAGGAACAATGCAAAATCTTCACTTGTCACCAGAACACAAATAAAGGGGAACCCATGGGGGTACTTGTGCCAGTGACAACTGTCTAAGAGGAAATTTTACCTTACTTTGGTAGGATTACCTGTCAATTCGTGTTTTGTATACAGGACCGTAAGTGATGGGAAATCTCTCTAATGGGACACTGATGGCAACAAAGACCCGACCGTGTTTTGTTTTTTTTGTTGTTTTTTTTACCATTCTCTGCTTTATCCAAAGTAGCAATAAATATTGGGCTTTAGATATACAGTAGCTAAAAAAATGATAGTGTAGCATTGTTTCCCTTTAACGTTTGAGTGTATGTGTATAAATTTTGATTTCCCCTTTTTAACACTCCTAATTCTGTGGTAGGAATCTTCAAATAAGGTAGAGAAGTCCGTACCTCCTTCCCCTGTGGAGGTCCAGGGAGCAGCCGTCTCCTCAACACTTCCTGCTAAGAACAGTCCAGTTCCGGCACCTCCATCATCCTTTTCTACTAGTGGGTCTCCAGTCCCTACCTACAATCAGGACAACTCTCTAGATGGAGATCTCATCCGCAACCCTCCATCTCTAGATGCCGTATCGGAACACTTGAATGCCCTGTCCAGCCGAACATCAACCTTCGATTTTCCTGTTCCAAAATTGTCTGGGCTTGAGAAACCCACAGAGGAGAAAAAGAGGAGCTCTCCAGTAGTATCTGTAGCAAACGCCTCCCATTCTTCATCACGGCCACCAACATTTACTGACAAACCAGCACTGGTTCCAGAGAAGAAGCAACTGTCACAGGTCCTCAGTTCAAAGATGATATCTGAAGTCCAGCAAAAGCCACAGCAGCAAGCACATGGGCAGGTGAAGATCACCCAGGTCACCAACCCATCTCTACAGCCCTCAGTGAAGCTTTACCACATGAACAGCCAGCACATTAAGGGGAGCTTCACCCCCCCGAACCAGAATAGTGGTCAGAGAGTCACTGCTCCATCACCTCCACAGAGGCCTCCCACCCCACAAACCAAATCTCCCAAACCCCAGGCTTTCACTTCTCCACCATCTAACATGGTTAACCATCACAAACCTGTAATATCACCAAACTTGTTGGGAAAGCACCCTGGCAGCACCAGCACCGTGGTACCCACATCCTACAGGCCAGCCGTTCCAAGGCTTCCGGTTCCTTCACCTGGTAACTCGGGGAACACAATTGGCCTGAACAACACAGTCTCTGTCAACCAGTCGCCACCATCTGTTCTGCGTGGTCCAACAGCTGTTCCTGCCAAGAAGCCCACTCACCCATCTCAAAAGTTGACCTTGATGGCATTGCAAGACTCTGGAAAAGGAACGCAAGGAGTGGCCAAATTGCTGACCTCATCCATGATTGGAGGAATTGGAGGAAACACAGGCACACCTTCCAGTCTAAGTGTAAGATGAATATGCTATTTATATGACCCACTTACAAATTAAACCAAACCTATGCTTTGTCCATGGCAAGGCAGCAGGATCTCCATAATGCCCTCCTTCACTGCAGAACATACTCCCTTTTTTTTTTGCACCCTTCTATTCCATATAGCTGCCAGGAGCAGATAAAATACCAGTTCCTTTGTGGTATGGAGAAGGTGACTCCTTCCCAAGGTGGAGAGACAATCCGCCTTTTGTAAGCTCTAACAAGAGCTCACATATGAATTACCTTTTTTACTCCCCTTGGCTGATTATAGTGGCAAAAAGAGCAAAATCAGGGCAACTAAAAGCTGCTGGGGAGGGGGACATGAAACCTAAGCCTGTTGCTTAGCCCTGCATGGAAAAAGCACAGGTTCACTTTAAAGCTGAACTCAGAGAATGTGCTAATGTAGCAATAGGCTTACAATCGTCCTCGTTTCCTCTTCAGTCTGTCCCATTGAGGTCTAGTTCTTCTCCAGAAGTTGCCTTAGCAGGCTCCTGGTATTGTAACTTCCTGTTAAGGTGACTAGTCATCCCAGCAGCTCTCTGTGCAATCGGTGGCTGGTTGCATCAGTGCCCCTTGCAGTCAGTAAGTGCTGATGTCAGCACCGATCTGAAGTATTAAAAGCCTGTGTCTGTATAGTAGCAGTCCTGCAAATGAAAAATGTTGGAGACAAGAAATACTAATAGATGAGAGATTTTACAATCTATATCTGTAATGTGCTCAGAATATCTAGATCTGCTCTCATGTGTTTACCTATATTGAAACCAGAGAGGAGTCCCTCTCCTGTGCTAGAGCTGCTTTCATTATAATGCGCGGGATAATATAATGCACAACTTTCATGTGCCACATCTGTGTGAACGGTTATCCTGTGCTGCAAACAAATTCTTCCAGCCACTTCTCCCCAATACAGCTTTTCAAACTTCGGAGAGAAGTGCCCTGAGGAGTTCCTGTCTGCAACCCAGGATAGCGTTTCATGCAGATAGGGAATATAGACTCCATGCATTATATTGGGAGCAGTTCCAGCACAGAAGTGGGACTGCTCATCTTTCAGTTGCTATCCAATATTCCTATGTGAATTGTTATATTTGCACTAGAATGAGGGATGCAGGAGATTTCTGTGCTCCTCATCGCCCACAACACCTCCTCCATTCTCAAGAGCCTGCCTATGGACTTTGTGTATTAAAAGGATGAGAGTACCACAAAACTTGAATGAGTCTAGAGTAAAGAAGTTATTTTCGACTCAGAGGCTCAAAACTGTAAAGCGGAGTTCCACTCGTTTTTTAGTTTATTCAAAGTCAGCAGCTACTAAAAGTGTAGCTGCTGACTTTTAATTAACAGACATTTACCTGTCTCATGGTCCAGTGATGCAGGCGCCCATAGCCACGCTCCTCTCCCCCTCCTCTCCAGGGCGCCGTCGTAGCAACTGTTGTGCTATAACTTTTGTGCAAACCAATCAATATACACTTATTGGGATTTGTTTTACCAAAAGTACAGTGGCTTGCGAAAGTATTCGGCCCCCTTGAACTTTTCAACCTTTTGCCACATTTCAGGCTTCAAACATAAAGATATAACATTTTTATTTTTTGTGAAGAATCACCAACAAGTGGGACACAATTGTGAAGCGGAACGAAATCTTTTGGATTTTTGAAACTTTTTTAACTAATAAAAAAACGAAAAGTGGGGCGTGCAAAATTATATGGCCCCCTTGCGTTAATACTTTGTAGAGCCACCTTTTGCCGTGATTACAGCTGCAAGTCACTTGGGGTATGTCTCTATCAGTTTTGCACATCGAGAGACTGAAATTCTTGCCCATTCTTCCTTGCAAAACAGCTCGAGCTCAGTGAGGTTGGATGGATAGCGTTTGTGAACAGCAGTTTTCAGCTCTTTCCACAGATTCTCGATTGGATTCAGGTCTGGACTTTGACTTGGCCATTCTAACACCTGGATACGTTTATTTGTGAACCATTCCTTTGTAGATTTTGCTGTATGTTTGGGATCATTGTCTTGTTGGAAGATAAATCTCCGTCCCAGTTTCAGGTCTTTTGCAGACTCCAACAGGTTTTCATCCAGAATGGTCCTGTATTTGGCTGCATCCATCTTCCCCTCAATTTTAACCATCTTCCCTGTCCCTGCTGAAGAAAAGCAGGCCCAAACCATGATGCTGCCACCACCATGTTTGACAGTGGGGATGCTGTGTTGAGTGTGATGAGCTGTGTTGCTTTTACGCCAAACATATCGTTTTGCATTGTGGCCAAAAAGTTCGATTTTGGTTTCATCGGACCAGAGCACCTTCTTCCACATGTTTGGTGTGTCTCCCAGGTGGCTTGTGGCAAACTTTAGACGAGACTTTTTATGGATATCTTTGAGAAATGGCTTTCTTCTTGCCACTCTTACATAAAGGCCAGATTTGTGCAGTGTACGACTGATTGTTGTCCTATGGACAGACTCTCCCACCTCAGCTGTAGTTCTCTGCAGTTCATCCAGAGTGATCATGGGCCTCTTGGTTGCATCTCTGATCAGTCTTCTCTTTGTCTGAGCTGAGAGTTTAGAGGGACAGCCAGGTCTTGGTAGATTTGCAGTGGTCTGATACTCCTTCCATTTCAAAATGATTGCTTGCACAGTGCTCCTTGGGATGTTTAAAGCTTGGGAAATCTTTTTGTATCCAAATCCAGCTTTAAACTTCTCCACAACAGTATTACGGACCTGCCTGGTGTGTTCCTTGGTCTTCATGATGCTCTCTGCGCTTTCAACAGAACCCTGAGACTATCACAGAGCAGGTGCATTTATACAGAGACTTGATTACACACAGGTGGATTCTATTTATCACCATCAGTCATTTAGGACAACATTGGATCATTCAGAGATCCTCGCTGAACTTCTGGAGTGAGTTTGCTGCACTGAAAGTAAAGGGGCCGAATAATTTTGCACGCACCACTTTTCAGTTTTTTAATTGCTAAAAAAGTTTAAAATATCCAATAAATTTCGTTCCACTTCACAATTGTGTCCCACTTGTTGGTGATTCTTCACAAAAAATTAAAATTTTATATCTTTATGTTTGAAGCCTGAAATGTGGCAAAAGGTTGAAAAGTTCAAGGGGGCCGAATACTTTTGCAAGCCACTGTATGTAGCAGAATTTTCCGGAGGTCAAGTGGTTAAAATTTGTTTGATGATCCAAATCATTTAAGTGTGACAAAATATGCAAAACAGAATTAGAAAAAAAATCAGGAAGGGGGCAAATACTTTTTCACAGCACTGTATTAGTCCTAAACCTTTTAAAAGTCCCACATTTGTTTGGCTACTTTTATATTGTGGATGTGGTACATTTGATATAGCAATCAGCATCCATAATTATAATTCTTTGCTATGCATGATTCATAGGCAAGTCCTCTCTCCCTCCCCCCATAACGACTTGAATAAGCTTAATCATTTGGTAGTACTGCACTGTGGGATCCAGACAGGGCTGTACCTGTACTCCAGCTTTCATGAAGTTGCTGTGGCACATTGGAAGACTGAGAAGATGCACAAGTTGTCCCGCCATCCATTCTTCCAACCTTGTCCTCAACATTTTTGTTTCCGATTTTATTAATTAATAATCTGCTCTGAATCATTTATAGTCTCGTCATAGATCTGTTTTGTTTTCTCTTCAGCAGCCGACAAAGTGCAGCACAGCCTCCGGACTTATTACCCCGTCCTCTTCCCCCTCACTGACTGTACTCACTCCAACTTACAAACCAAATGGAGGAAAACTCCCAACAGCCACCCCCTTGCCCCCTGGCCTCATACCCACCATCCACCCTTCCCTGCTACATGTCATTTACACCACAGACGCAGGCCAAAAATCCTCAAAAGATGCCATAGTCACTGGGCCAGCTCCAGGCACTTTTACCCATGGACTTCCACGAAGTAAGTAGTCTCATCCAGATTTTTCATTTGTCGCCCGGATGTTTTTGCATGGTGGGTTTTTCCTCAAAGTAGAAGTCTACCTGACATTGAAAATACAGTTAGTGGTAATTGTTCTACTAGATATCCCAAGCTGTTTCTGTTTTAATTGGTATTACATCATTAATTTTTGGAGGTTTCCTATTATTTTTTGGCGTATGTGTGGTGGTGGTGTGTTTTTTTTTTTTTTGGGGGGGGGGGTTTTGGGGGGGGGGGGGGGTCTGAAATACTACGGAACCTGCAATATATGCATACCAATCAATATAGCATCAAGTAGAGAGATGTGAAGCAATCGGACTTGCATTGAGAACTGTGTCAGCCTAAAACCAAGTAAAGCCTAATGCCCCGCACACACGAGCGGAATTTCCGTCGGAAAACACTTGGATGGTTTTTCCGATGGAATTCCGCTCAAGCTTGGTTTGCATACACACGGTCACGCAAGTTCTCTGAACTTTCCACCGCCAAGAACGCGGTGACGTACAACACTATGACGAGCCAAGAAAATTAAGTCCAATGCTTCCAAGCATGCGTTGTTTTTTGCACGCCCGAATTGCATACAGACTAACGCATTTTCGGATAGGAACTTTTTCTGTCCGAAAAATAGAGAACCTGCTCTCAGTCTTTTGCTGGCGGGAATTCCGCCAGCAAAAGTCCGATGGTGCATACACACGGTCGCAGTTTCCGACCAAAAGCTCTCATCGCGGTTTTGCTGTCGGCATTTCCGTTCATGTGTATGGGGCATTATAATTAGGAGATATAAAATCTTAGATTTTTGCAGTGGTGACTGGTACCCTGGTCCCGACCCCCAAGTCAGCTATACTCCATCTCTTTTGGTAAAGATCTAGCTTGGTTTTGTAGGCAATTATGTATACAGATGGTAAGCTGGCCATACAAGGGTCAATTTTTTTTTTTGTTCAGCCAGCGGGTTCAATGAAAAAAAAAAAAAAAAAGTGGACCTGATTTCCCCCATCTACTGCGAATCCTCGCTGTTGCGCTGTTGTATTCTGGCAGCCGGGAGCCTCTCCCACTGTTGGAATACACTGATTAGTGCTGCAGCCTATTGCCTGCAGCACTGATCGATCCAAAATAAAAACGTGGCCACAAACAGATCAAAATTCAGCCAATCCCTGCTGAGCTGGCCAAATTTCGATCCAGGTATGGGCGGCTTCAGAGGGGGAAACTATTTATCTGTTTTTGTCTTGGGTGTAAAATCTACTAAATGTCTTCTCTCCCCTCTCCTCCTAGATCTCTTGAGTGGTCTCCATCCGTCTGCACCAATTGCACACCCAGCCCTGTCCGGACACTCACAGCCAGCACAGACAGGTAACACTCATTTTATTATCAATAGTCATGGTGCAGCTTGTTCCCATCTCTAGGCTGATGTATACACAATAATGGTAAAAAAAGATTTTTTAGCGTCTGTTCAAAGACACCACTACTACATTTGATCTCTGACCTTAAAGTGTAAGTCCACCCTAAAACTAAAATCCCTGCATCTACAGACATGCACATTCTAACGCTAACCTATCTAGCCCTGTAAAGAAAAAATGAGTATATATACCTTTTCCCAAGCCGATCTGACCCGGTCTCCAGCGGTGGAAGCTCTGCAGAGGACACGGCCGACAAGGGCTGTGAAATGAATGGGGAGTGACGTCACCCATAGAGTTACTATGGGGCTTCCGTTGTTGGACGTGTCCTCTGCACCCGTCTACACAGAGAAGCCGCGGCTGACAGCCCAGCGTGGGATCGGCTGCAGAAAAGGGTATGTATACTTATTTCTTCTTCACCGGGTTAGATAGGTTAGTGTTAGATCGTCGCTGTCTGTAGATGCAGGGATTTTAGTTCTAGGGTGGATTTCTACTTTAAAGCTCACAGAGAGTTCATTAGCATTGTTTTCTTTGGTATGAGAGAGATTTGAAAATCCCTGCATGCTGCAGATTAGATGTCCTTGCTTGCAAGCTTCAAGGTGTAAACTATGTGAAATTTACATATGGGGTCCTGCACATCTATTTTAAAGAGTGCAGCTTTGTGCTAAAAGCAGGTACCCTTCTCACTAAATAAATCACAAACTAATAGACTACACTTAGGCCCCTTTCACACTGGGGCGGGGGCGGCGTCGGCGGTAAACCGCCGCTATTGTTGGTGCGCTTTACTGTTGGTATTTGCCCGCTAGCGGGGGATAAAACGCCCCCGCTAGCGGCCAAGAAAGGGTTAAAAACCACCGCAAAGCGCCTCTGCAGAGGCATTTTGCCGGCAGTATAGCCGCTCTGTCCTATTGATTTGGGCAGGAGCGGTGAAGGAGTGGTGTATACACCGCTCCGAAGATGCTGCTAGCAGGACTTTTTTTTCCCGTCCTGCTAGCGCACCGCTCCAGTGTGAAAGCCCTCGGGGCTTTCACACTGGAGACACAGCAGCGGCTGTTTCGGGTCTGTTTGCAGGCGCTATTTTTAGGGCAATAGAGCCTGCAAACCGCCCCAGTGTGAAAGGGGCCTTAGAGAATTTACAGTGATATTTTTTTTTTTTTTTTTTTACTTTTTTAAAGTTACTCTTGCTGTTTCTTCGGATATACCATCTAACAGAACTTGTGCATCCTCCCAAATCTCAGATATTAGTTTTTGGCTTGTGTGACCTTTTTTTTTTTTGTCCACCTTTTAGCACCGTGTTTTAATGTTACACCCATATTTAGGATGTAACCTTAAACACGGTTTTAGGGCCAATTCACACTATTGTATTGACCCTCTTTTTAGTGCACCGCTAAAACACGTGTCAACGCATCTACACATAGGAAAAAAATATTTTCTATGTCTTGTTCACACCATAACGCTGTGTTGCGTTAAAATGCTAAATGTATGCATTTTAATGCTACACAAGGCTGGTGATGAGGGGGGATGCTTTTTTATAGTTTTGACCCTCACAAGCAGGAATTCCCCCTACTCAAACAGGATCAGGATCTGATGTCACAGGTCACCTGCAAAATGCATAGTGTTGTAACGGAATTGCACAGAGCAGCCAATAACCTCCTCTTCTCAGGCCCCCCGCCTGTGCTGCTGGCCCCTCCTCCCTGTCCAGTGCCTTCACGGAAAGCCGCATCCCATGGGGCACTTGTGAGTGCTCGCTCCTGCCCCCGCTCCCTTGTCACTGGCTTTGAATGACAGCCGTGGGAGCCTATGGTTCCCAATGCCCCAGTGAGAGCCGGAAGTGAGGGGAGAGAAGAGCTGCAGACGTGTACAATGTTGGATCAAATGAAGGACTCGGGTAAGAAATAGGGGTGGATGCTGATGCCTAAACATTTTTTGCCTTGATGCAAGAAATGTAAAAAAAAAAATGTAGGCTTTAGAACACACTTTAATTAAAATTTCTGTGATTCTGCTTAAAGAGGAACTGCAGTCTGCTCAAATAATTTGTAATAAGAACATATTTACCATTCTGTAGCTGAACTCCAACCACTTTGCATATTCTTTTATATATATATACTGTGATTCTGTACTTGCCAAATATGCTGCAGAAATCTCCCTCCACTGAGTCTGGCTGATATCATTTTATCACTATGGGCAGCTGAAGGTGCTGCCTGTTAATTTCCTGGATTTACACAGACACACACCTCCAGGTCTCATTGGCCCTCTAATGACTCATCCCACCTC
This sequence comes from Lithobates clamitans, assembly GCA_037952925.1. Taxonomy (NCBI): domain Eukaryota; kingdom Metazoa; phylum Chordata; class Amphibia; order Anura; family Ranidae; genus Lithobates; species Lithobates clamitans. The sequence goes on from JBBGZY010001792.1 coordinate 2,065,833, forward strand.
TCTTCCTGGCAAACTCTCACGAGAGCGAGAGAGCTGTGCATGATGTCATACGCCTAGACTTTTTACCAGACAAGAAACAGGAAGTGGGCTGTATAAGGTGTTTACTGGCAGAAAAAAAAAATGTTTTACTATCCAAAGTTAAAACAACAAGGACAGAAGATTTAATAGATGGAAAGTTGAAAAAAGTGACTGAAGTTCTGCTTTAAGTCAAACATGATCCTCTTTGTATTCACATTTTAGTGTGGTCATTTCTTTTTCTATTTTACAGATGGTGCTCATGCAAAGACCCCAGTCCCCCCTCCAAGGAAGCTTTAATTTTTGGACCAAATACAGTGTCACAATCTTAGGGACGATGTCTGTGCACTAAATAAAAAAAAAAAAAGCTGGATGCTTTTCTCAGCATTTTCTACACAAGCACTTATTTTCTACGTGACAGCAGAGAGGTGTCAAATTTTATATTTGTGGAACTGACCGGAGAAGATAAGAACTTCATTACTCTTTTGTTTTTGTTTTTGTTTTTTTGTTTTTTGTTTTTGTTACCTTAATTTTCTTTTTTCCAAGTTGTATTGGACATGACCATTTTTCTTGCAACTCCTTACTGTGCCCGGTGGATTTTAAACAAATTCAAAGGCTGCCTTGACCAGGGACTATTTCCGTTTTGCTTGTACGGTGGTGGCTTGGTTACCCTGCTTCTTGAATTATCTAGCGAGAAGACTAGAAGATTTTTCTGCTTTGCTCTCTTATCGCTCTTTCCAGTCATTGAGCTCCCTAATCGTCTTTATGAAGAGTACATCCGGGGGAAAGTAATACAGCCCTTTGCCTTTCTTTGGGTCGGATCGGGAAGTATCACCACACTGGAATGCCGGAAAGATACAAGAAGCAGCTTTATGATTTAGTTCCCCGCACACAGCCTTGCTAAACTGAAATATTAGCAGGTGGAGCTGACCCTTTTGAAATATGCCCAGCCAAAACTTCACTTTGGATCGTGTGGGAAGGTTTTTACTGCTATCTGGGGCTCCATTGAAAAGTTTTTCCTTCATTTACTGCCATGGTGACAACAATTTCACCAGACAGCAAAAATATTTAACATGATTGGAAAGGTTCAAATTTTTTTAAATTAAAATAAACATGTCATTCTTACCTGCTCGGTGTAATAGTTTTGCACAGAGCAGCCCCGATCCTTCTCTTCGGGGGTCCCCCATCGGCACTTCTGGCCCCTGCCCTCTGCTGAGTGCCCCAGTAGAAAGCTGCTTTCTATGGAGGCACTCATGCAGGCTCGCTCCCGAGCTGCCCTGTCTGCGTCTATTCTCTTGTCATAGGATTAGATTGACAAAAGCAGGAACCAATGGCTGCTGTTGCTATCAATCTGCGCAGTGAGGAGGTATAGAGCCAGGAGAACTGCTGCTCTTGTGTACATCACTTTATCGCGATCAGGCTCAGGTATAAAGGGGCAGGCTGGGGGGGGATCTATACTCTGCAATAGAAGGGGTTTTTTTTACCGTAAAGAATAAGTTCACTTTTTAGAAAATAAAAATCAATGCACTTTTTTTTTTTTGCAGTTAAAAAAATGTGCATTAATTTTTTTGTTTTTTGGAGCCTGTAAAGCATTGCATCGTCGATCAGCCGATCGCTGGTGCTATGCAGGTCTCCTCCAGATCTGCCAGAGTATCTGTGTGCTCATACATCCTGTGCAGGCAAGCAGATGCAATCTGACAGGAAGAATCAATGAACTACCACAGCTGCAAAGGACGTTGGGGCTTGTAGTTCATACATACACACACACACACACACACACCTGTGTGAAGGAATGATGTGGGCAGAGCTCCACGCGGCCACACTCATTTCAAAAAGTGACAGCTAGTACGGGAAACTTCTCCCCATACTGCTGTTACGGCAGGGGTTTTTGCACAGCGGCGACAGAAATGGGAACATGTTACATGTTCCATCCTAAAAATGGGTGTAACTTGTTCCCAAAGGTGAACTTATTCTTTAATGCAGGGGTCTCAAACTGGCAGCCCTCCAGCTGTTGCAGAACTACAAGTCCCATGAGGCATTGCAAGGCTGACAGTTACAAGCATGACTCTCCTAGGCAGAGGCAAGATGGGACTTGTAGTTCCGTGACAGCTGGAGGGCCGCCTTTTTGAGACCCCTGCTTTAATACATAGAATGCACGAAAGTAAAAAAAAAACCTTAAGGCTTTAGAGCCACTTTAAAGGCAACACAGACAGAAATAAAAATGTTTCTAATAGTAGAGTAGGGGATTGCAAGATCCCCTGTCAGATTTGTATTGCTAAATAGATGTGGGAGTAGTAGGCGCACCACTTTTCCAAAGAGCTCTTATTTCATATTGGTCCATGTTATATAGGCAACGCGTTTCAGAGTGCCCCCTCCTTTTAGGGTCTAAATTAAAAAATATAATTGTATATATGGCAAAAACAAAATCATGTTTGTAAATACGATGGTCACATAGTAAATAAAACAATGTGCACAATGCATAATTATGAAACATTTTTAAAGAATTAAAGCAACGTCAGCTATCACTGTTGGCATTGGTTTTTTTATCATATATATTGTATATACTATTCACATTTATTTTAGCCCTCATGAAGAGGGTACCTTAAAGCCCCCTGATATGTGTTTGCTATATAATATAGATTTGGGCTTTTATGACAGAATAAATACTCTTTGGAGTCTAACACATTGGTGTGGCATTCTTGCATCTGTTTAGTCTTTATCTAAAGCTCTGCTAAAGATCCTTCCATGCATGTGAGTCACTTACCCGGAGTTATCACACCCCTTACCTTCAGCTTTATGCTACCTTGCAGTGGTGGCCCGGCTATACGGGGTGCAGGGGCACCCTCCCCCTAATTCATGCACCTAGTCCCTAATCTATATGCAGGGCACCGGAAGCATGAATTCCAATAGGGGTTTTTTTTTTTAAGAAGCAAATGATCAGAGCAGGAGGCTCTAATTGGCTTCAAAAAAGGGTGGGCTTTGGGCACAGAGTGGGTGGATTGTTTGCCACCCCCCCCAAAAAAATATACCCCCAGCCACCACTGCTACCTTGTGGGATTAGGCTTATTCTGAAGTCCAGGGCCACCCACTTACCCTCTCAACTTTTTTATTTCAGTCTGTGCCCCTGTTGAAAATTTTCTCTCCTTATCTGCTTGTTCAAACTTCGGGACTGTAAATGTGGATAAGTCCCTCCAATAATGCCCCAGATAGCAGTAGAAACCTAAAGGGCTTCTATTCCCTCCCCACTCTATCATTCTATCTCACACTTTAACCTGAAGCTTTTTTGTGTGCTTTAGTCCTTCTTCATGTTGTGCCCATACATTACCTTCAATTTGTAAACTGTATACCAGCTTTTCTAGACTTAATTATGTTTTTTTTTTTTTTTTTTTTTATTGTTGTGATATTTTTTGGTTTGATGGCCAGTAAGGATCTAATTTAAAGCAAGGAAAACAAATCTTTAATGAAAATACCGAACTTGTGTTACCACCACCATTACAGACTGCTGGTTTGTGTATACCAATTGACATTTTGGTTTTTATGTGCTCTTCATTTTTGATTCTTGAACGATAAGGATATTTCAACACGGACACAGTTTGTTGATATCGTTCTTGACATTTCTACTTGAAAGACTATTTATTAGAAGGCCTCCCTCCCTTCAGCATTGTACATAAGCAAAAAAAAAAAAAAAAACATGAGCTTGAAGAAAATTCCATTTTTAATTCAAAGGAAGTTGTTGGACCTTGACGACTGAGCAAAGGATTCTGGGATGAAAGAACTGACTAAGAAAAAAAGTCTTCCACGTCATGACAATCCAAAGAAACGGATGTTTCTTTTTCTTTGTTTATGGCATTTAAAGTTAAACAGTGGGCATAAATCACTAACGACATAAAAATTTATTTTACAGTCTGTCATTAGCATTTACCCCCTGTTCACATCTGTGTGTTTGGGTGCAGGAATCGCAGTGATGCCCACAGTGAAAACGCACTGCTCTGCGGAATCGCACGGGGCTTCCATTCAGTCTCAGTGCCGGTGCCGGAACCTCATGGAAATCTGCATTGTTAAAAAGACCATGTGATTTTTCCCTGCGGGCTGCGTTTTTAAATAGGTGCATGCACCCTTTTTTTTGCACAAACGCAGGCACGGAATAGGCTGCCTTGCCCGCGCAAAAAACACTAAGGTGTGAACCTAGCTTAACACAGCAGTCTGTTTTCCCGAGTCCTAAGCCAACCTTACACGGATCGAAATTTGTCTGTTTCAGTGGGGACTGGCTGAGATTTGATCCATCTACGGAAAGGCTCTTGTACCAAAGTTGATCCATCAGTTGACTTGGGTACAACCAGTCTGTCAGATTTTTTTTTTTTTTACATGCAACTACTGCTGGCGGATATAGGCGCTAGCAGTCATCATTGTGTTTTGCCGGCTGGGATAGCTTCCTGCGCCCCCCATTATCTACCACCTTTAGAACACAATAGCTCTGCAGGAAGGATTCAAGTGATTTTGATCCGAGAAGGGAATCGAGTGATTTTGAATCAGCTATGTTTTGAATCACCTATGGACTGCTTTATGTGTTACAGGGGATTAAAGGAAATAAAAACTGCTGTGTAATTATAGTTACAGACTACATTTATATGTCTTTTTTTTTTTGCCCATAGTTCCACTTTAAGGACATCCAGATGCCAAACTATTTTGGACTATTTGGCTCCCTTCTATGCTACAGTATGGATCTTCGCTGGACCTGCACTAGATAGATTCGTATTCTTCGAAAGACAAATAAGTCTTAATTTTTACATGGGAGCATTTGCAAAGAGTCTACTTTGCCCCAGCTTACGAATCTGTTGTATTTTAACACACAAAGACGCACTGTACTATTATTAGGAACCTCCCGGAGTCCCTAGCTGGGAATTATGGGATTTCGGACCTCTAGATCGAATTTCAGTGATTATGGTCAGTAATAGTATCCAGGTCTCTGGCAGATTTGGAAATACAGCTTTTCAAATTTTTCATATTTAAAGAGTTTTTTTTTTTTGTAGGTAAAAAAAAAAAAAAATCACGATTTGTGGATGCTTTAGACTTCTTCAGCTATTGATTGTTGTGTTTGGAAACGATATGGCTGCCGCTTCGCTCTGTGAAGAGTATGACGCCTGAATATTTCGATCAGTGTGTGCGTGTGTTGACATGGTTGATTACTGTAGATCTGTGTAGTTTTATGGCAAAATGCTAGTTTTGTTATATTTTTTATGTGATGTCTGGGGAGTGTGCCAATGTTTTTTGTTTTTTTTTTTTCTTTAATGTAGCATTCTCTGCTTTTGGATGACTTGTAAAAGACCCTGTTTAAACTAATAGGGTCTCTATAAGCCCTGACCCTGTTGTACTCTCCTTCACATCGCTCCGGGGACTCCTTAGCCCTTTATAGCCACCGCAAAATGGCGAGTGCTTCCAGTGATGGGGAAGCTTGCAACCTTCTGCAATGCAACGCACAGCTTGAGGTCAGTGGCTAGGTTGGAACACAGCCACATGGCGGAGGATGTAGTGTCCCCGTTCCCTGTAAACACCAACACGTAGTATTTTGTGGCGACAGAGGGAGCAGGGGAGAGCAGTGAAAAGGAGTATAACCTGGGTCAGGGGTGATTTTTTTTTTTTAAAGAGACCCAATCTTTTTTTAAAGGGACGCTCCATGGAATTGTTACTTATAAAGGTAACTGTCATATGAGAAATCTATGAGCTGCCACTGCTGACCATTTCCAAAAAATACTAGTTGCCTTGGTAACCTAGGCTCTAGTACTTTATCGTGGAACACAAATGCCAATTTTGCAGAGCCCTTCAAGAAGGTGGTCAGCAGTGGTAGTCTTTTTATATTTTTTTTCATGACCGGTTCCTATTAAACTGAGGTGGGCCTACCTGAAAAATGGCAGAAATCTTTATGCTGGCTACCCAATGTATGCACACAGCTTTTTCTTCTGCATTACTGCAAGTCTAAAGGCCCGTACACACGATCTGACTTTTTGACAACAAACATGCAAATTAGCTGTTTTAAGGCAACATCCGACCGTGTGTACGCTTCATCGGACAAACTTCTTTCGGTTTTCATCGGACTTTTGTTGGCTGTGCGAACGGACAAACTTTCCGGCAACAAAAGTATGATGGAGCAAAGTCCGATCGTGTGTACACAAAACCATCGGACTTTTGTACAAACACGCATGCTCAGAACAATGCAAAAGATCAGACAACAATACAGAAGTTGACCAAAAGGTGGCGCCGGAGAATTGAACGTCCTTTTTGAAGTGTCGTCACTACGTTGAAACGTCACTACGTTCGTGTTTGTTGCCGAAAAAGTCCTGCCGTGTATATGCTTAATTAGTTTACGGCCAACGCCCTTTGTACAAAAATCCACAGGAATCCACAGAAAGTTTGTACAAAGTCAGATTGTGTGTATGAGGCTTCAGAATGTGCAAATGTGGACCAACTTGTTCAGAAGACCACCATCTGTGGGTTCCCAGCACAGAATCTTAGGACAGGAAGCTGGAGTGTTATTTAGAAATTGAGAGCAGTAATAATCTCAGATTCCCTTTTTTCTTGTTGTACAAGTAGCCATAACTGGTAAAGTAGAACCCCAGTTAGGTTTTTATTGGTCTGCCCCTGTAGAGGAGATTTACACTCTCTATCTGTCCTGGTGACCATTACCATCAAGACGTGTTGATGTTTGCAGTTGTCACCAGATCAGGTAGTGAAGGTTCTCATTTCTCATCATTCATTCTCAGGCCAATACTAAAAAATGTGTTCCATACCCAGTGTAATGAATGAATGGAAATAAACACCACTGCTAGAGGATAGAAAGTCTTGGCTGAAAAGCTCAGGCTAAAGCTAGGGGGGCAAAACGCTCAATTTAAATAACTGCAGGCGATGTGTATAGTTGGAGTGTCCTTTAAAAGCTGCAGGAGCACTTTGTACAAGCCAGTCATCTAAAAGTGGACAAATTTTAAATGTTATTACAATTGCACTTTGAGCTTGTTTGACTCCCAGCTCATCAGTGGAGGATTTAGCTGTGGCTCTGATGTAGATCTTGGCTATAGAAAAGCATTATGCACATCCCCAGCACTCCAGTAAAGGTGTGTGTTTCATCTGCAATTTATTTTTAATAAAATGCTATGTTTTTGACCAGTCTTCACGTTCTCTGCTTAGAGAGGAAGCTCTGAACATTCTTTACTAATGTCTGGAAAAAAATGCTCTGGAATAGCAAGTAGCCTCACTGTGAAGTGGAAATCCAACTAAAGGAACCAGCTTATGTTACACCAACTTTAGCCTAGTACACGCGGGCCGACATCGGCCGATTCAATGAAAAATGGCCGACATTCGGCTCCTGTTTAAAGGCAGCCAGTCCGAGAGAAGCTGGCCCGGCAAGCTTGAGAACCAGCACCAACCGGCTCCTGATCAGCGCTGTCAGCCAATGGCTGAGAGTGCTGACCAGAGTGTTCTGGCGGGGGGGGGCATTCCCCTGTCGGAACACAAAAGAAAAGCAAGGGAGATCACTGTACTAACGTTTAGTCGCTTTAGACTGGGAGTCTTAATATGACTGGGCAGTCCAACAGCAGGCATCAGTTAGACCTACTGCAATCATTAATGTAACAAACCTGTTCAGACATGCCGCCCTCTTTAAGCCTAGTACACGCGGACCGAATGTCAGGCGACATAGGCTAGTTAAATAAAAAAACGGCCAACATTCATTGTGCAAGGCAGCTGATTCGACAGAAGCCGGCCGTTTGTCTGACTGCTATCGGACGAGCATGCTGGAAAACCAGCAGCCGACTGGCTCCCAGTCAGCTGGCCGAGAGCGCTGACCTGAGTTTTCTGGCAGAGGGCTGTACCTATGTCAGAATACAAAAAGAACAGCAGAGAAAATCGCTGTACTAACAGATTGTTAGTACAGGGGCTCTGACCAGAGCTGACTTTTTTTTTTTTTTTCCTTCAACCTGCTGCGTTGAAGGGAAAAAAAAAAAAACCTATTAGTGTGGACCAGGTTTCACTCTGCAATGCAAATCTATGTGGGGCCATGTGCTTGGGGGAGAGGGGGGTGGCAACTACTCAGCCCTGCCAGCACAAGGCACTGCAGTGTGAGGGCAGTCAGCAGTAGTTTAAAAAAAAAAAAAAAAACAGACACCAATTATAGCTTGCTGGGGGTACAGTACAGTACAATACAAAGGAAAAGGATTTGAGACTTATTTTGCATAGAGGAAAAAACTAATTGGAACTTCTGTTTTTTTTTTAATTTGTCTCAGTTCCTATTGGGATTGCCCCCTCGCTTCCTGTCTCGGTGAGATTATAAGAAATAAGAGGAAATCTCTCTATGGGATAGCAATAAAACTTGAGTGATGTTCTAACCCAGTGCTGGCGAACCTTGGCACACCAGATGTTTTGGAACTACATTTCCTGTGATGCTCAACTATACTGCAGAGTGCATGAGCATCATGGGAAATGTAGTTCCAAAACATCTGGGGTGCCAAGGTTCTCCATCACTGTTCTGACCCAACTACTCCTTTTTGATGCAGTACAAAAGCATGGAAGAAGCTTGAGAAAGAGCATTGTAAATTTCACCACAGCACACTCTTTTGGTCTCCTCATATGCGGCATTTAGATAATGACCCTTTGCACCCAACTATTTTGAAGATTGACCTTACAATATGATAGCTGCTGGAGTGTGTTCTCTTAATTGTACAGTACAGGACTTGTATTTATAGACGTTGAGTTACATGCTACTATCTTCAGGTGCTTGGACACCAGGAAAAGCTGTGCTGGCAACGCCCCCACTTCTCCTTTATATAACCCCACCCACTCCACTGGACTCCATTTTTTTTCTGCTAGTGTAATTAGGTGATGGAGCACTTCGGCACTCACCTTTTGTAAGGAAAAAAACAGGGAGGCGCTTACCTGAGTGTAGTATTAAAATGATGACTTTAATAGGATAAGATTAAAAACACTTACAAGATGATAGAAGATGCATGCTCGTCAAAGTAAAGTGCAGTCCTGGCATTCCACATGGCTCTGTGGGTCCCAACGCTGTTCTGGATAGCTGGAAAGGATTGAGCAGCTGGCTGGAATGGATCACAGTGTGCAGGAGCAAAGGAACCAAGCAGCTCCACACCGACCAGCATGGACTGTGGAACAGGAAGTGATGTCACCGGCGTATGATTGGACCTAGGCAGGGCTGGAATCTTGTCAATCAGGGCTGCAGTGATGAAAGGCTACGTGCTTGGAGCTGACTGCTCCTTCTATTGGCCTGCTGCCCTCTAGAGGAGGACAGCTATATATACACAATAGAGAGCATGTGGGTGTGGCCGTGGGACTGGAACTTCCAGCAGACCAATCAGTAAACAATAAATGATAGCAAGGTGAAGCAGGGGTTAACAGTCTCGGATTGACTTAAAAATATATATAATTAAAAAAAATATATGTCTATATAAAATAAAATTGAAAAAATATATATATATAATTAAAAAAAAAAAAAAAACTTTAGAAAAAAAAGGGGGTTGTATGCATGTAAACATGAAGAGGCGATGGAGGGGGAACAGGCTGTAGTGTAAAGAATTTATAATAATAGAAATAAACAGTAAAGATAAAGTTGGTGCTGTGCTCCCCCTAGTTGGTATACAAGGGATTTATATGTGTGTATGTCCCCTCATGGTGTGGATACCAAGTGGGGTGCACCTAATGATGGATCATGCAACATGCATATATGTCTGCACATACACATATATACATATACACACACACACATACACATATATATATGAAATATTAATATATTTGCTATACCACTCCCGACCGGTAGAGCAGAGACAGACCTGTTTGTGGGGGGGGGGGGGGGGGGGGAGGAAACTGGTAAGAGGAAGGTAGGAAAGAGGCGGGGAGAAACAAACCAGAAATGGGCGTGTGATCTGTTATAACGAGGTGTATGCGTCTAACGCCTCATTGAGTCCCCCTGGCGTGAGGGAATATATCCAGAAAGTCTCCAGCTGGCAGAGTCGTTTGAAGCGCTCCGCAGCAGGCAAACCTCCGGCCTCTATGACCCACACCTTCAGGCCTTCGGTGGGCTTTTGATGTTCAGTCAAAAAATGTCTTGGCACACTGTGCTCATCACATTCCTGTTCGATGAACCGCCTGTGCTTGCCAAACCATTGGCGGAGGGGACGGATGGTTCTGCCAACATATAGGAGGCCACAAGGACAGGTCAGACAGTATACTACATGATCACTGGGGCAATTGTGAAACTTTTATAGGGTAAGTTTTTTTTTTTTTCCTTTTTGTAGAGAAGCTTTTTTGTCCATGCTGGACAAATTGACACATCATGCATATTTTTTTCTTGCATTAAAACATGCCCACTAGTGGGATCAGGGGGGTGTAGGTGGTGGGACCTGGCTTGGGTTTGCAGGTCTTACTTGGCGCAATTCAGCTCTTGATATTTTTGGCCTTGCGGTAGGAAACTTTGGGTTAGGGTGGAAGCCAAAAAACACTCGCCTTGGAATACGGTGCAACAAGTGTAAGCAGCAGCAGCATGCTATAAAGGTTCAGGGTCGTGGTCCATTCCTATGGCATCCAGACCTTAGGGGTATGCCCAAGCTGATTGAAGTGTGGTTCCTTCCAGGAAATTACAAAGTGGATAAGGTAAGACAAGCTTTCCCTGTAATTATGTCCAAGTCCAACTTTTACATTGTGGGGTGATATTTACTTAGTGTGTTATTGCCCCCTGTAAAAGTCTCTACTATGTTGGCGGTAGATGGCATTTTTTTTTATAACTTTTCCCTTTTTAAATGTGACAGCTTTTTTTTTCTATTCAACTTTGCTGCTTAAGTGGTGACATAATTGCAATACGCCTTCCAGCTGACTCACTTTTAGTCGCCATTTCCACCAAGAATGCAAGCAGCATGCCAGCTGACCTCCCAACTGCCTTCTTTTTCAGAGACACAGCAACACTACATCAATCAGCAATCTGGGTTATAGCGCTCTTTCCCAAATATACAAATACCCTCTCAGTCCCCATACATTTTGTGAGAACCGCACAAGGGGATCCCCTCACTTAGCAATGCCGAAGACAAAGCGCAAAGAAGCTGAAAAAAGAAGCCTGACATTCTTTGAACCATTAAAATTCGGTCTAAATGTGTTTGTTCGAGCACCAATACACTGCCCTACAAGAATTCTCTTGCCTTTGTGGCTGAGTGTGAGTAAAGAGATGAGCTCGGGCGTATTATTTGGAAATACCGTATTTTTGGCGTATAACACGCACCTTCACTTTAAGAGGGAAGTTTCAGGAAAAAAAAAATAAATTTAAATAAAGAACTGTGAAGCAAAATAAGGGTCAGTGCCCATCTGCAGACCCACCATTGCCATGAATGTAGCCTCACCATTGCTAGGAATGCAGCACTCATCATTGTCAGGAATGCAGAACCTACCATTGCCAGGAATGCACCCACCATTGCCAGGAATGCACCCACCATTGCCAGGAATGCACTCACAAGCGCCAAAGATTACCCACAGGAGAATCTCCTGTTTACACAGCGGCCTCTTTAATAGAAAGTCCCGCCTCCTTTGATGGACAAAACAGTCGACCAATGGCAGAGCCGGAGACGGGACATCCTATTACAGAGGCCACCTGTAAACAGGAAATTCTCCTGTGTGTGTACGGCTCTCGTCCCGCCTCCTCCCTGTCCCCTTCAAGGCATGTACATCTTTTGTGGCCCCGGCCCTGGGAGATCGTCGGGGGCCACAAAATATATACATGTCCAAATAACCAGGCAGGCCACTCAAAACCGGAACTCGGGCCGCGATTGGCCCGGGGACCGGACTTTGGACATGCCTGCTCTAGAGAATTTGCTGTCCAGGATGACACTGCACATGCGCAAAATTTGGGCTTGGGCTGTTGAACCTGCTTGCAAAATGATGTTGAATGCCTGTTTTGTGAATCCCTTGATAAATTTATCAAGGAAGTCACTGGGGATAAAGTGCTTCTATCACCCAATAAACAGCCTAAACCTACTATGACTATGGCTACTACCTCTTTCCACCAAAAGGGGTCCTTTTTATTTCTCCCAGGCATCATCCTCTGTCTAATGCAGGTTTGTTTGTTTTTTTTGTCGCATGCCGTGGATCTCAAAGCCCACCAAGCCTACCCAGAAGCCTCCAGCATGGGGGGGGGGATCCATGCCCATGTTGGCATTTGCTCCTTAGTTGATTAGACCTCTGGGTCTGAACTGTTGTTTCCAGGGGCTACAAAATATCATTTCTATACTTGCCCCCTCCTCAATTCCTAACCTCTTATTTGCCTGCTTCACCTCAAAGAAAGGCAGATTTGCGTGCTACCCTGAGTCAGCTTTAGATACACGGAATGGTAATCCCAGTTCCTGTACAAGCAAGGTTCTAGGGCAGTGATGGCGAACCTTTTTGAGCCCGAGTGCCCAAACTGAAATAAATAAGTTGGTTTTGTGTTGCAAAGTGCCAACACGGCAATTTACGAGAGAGGGGTGCTGAGCGAAAGAAAGGGAGTGTGTGAGAGAGATGGGGGTGTGTGTAAAAGAGAGAGAGAGAAGTTGTGTGTGTGTGTGTGAGAGAGAGGGGGGACACACACAGAGAGCGGGGGGGACACACACACACACACAGAGCGGGGGGGACACACACACTCAGAGGGGGACACACACAGAGAGAGAGGGGACACAAACACAGAGAGGGGGACACACATACAGAGGGGGACACACACAGAGAGAGGGGGACAGCAAGAGAGCGAGGGGGAGCAGAAAGGGGGGGGGACTGAAAAAGAGGGGAACTGAGAGAAAGGGAGACCTCTAGCTCTGTCCCTATCTGCAATCCCTGCTCTGCCTCCCTGCCCTAGTTTTTGTATGCAGGTATTCAGTGTATAATTGTGCCCAGTACCTGTCTCCATCCTTGATCCGGGAGAGCTCTCTGCTCTGTTCCATCCACGGCTCCCTCACAGCCTGCGCCTCTCCGCCTGTTCTCTTCTTCCAGGCCCACAGTCAGTCTGTTCTCCGGGCCTCACTGTTGGAGGTTTGAGGAGTCCAGGCTCCGGAAGGCACCAGGGATGCCCCTCTTTGGCCATAAAATTAAGTGGTGAAGTTCTTCTCTCCCTCCCGCGCTGTCAGGCCTGTAGCCTACCACGTGGAGGATGCGGGGCCGCCCACTCACTTGTGCAGACAGTTTCTTGCACCTCGCCGCTGCTTGCTTCTATCCCTCCCGTGCTCTCAGGTCTGTAGCCTTCTGCATGGAGGCTGCGGAGCTGCCCACTCACTCATGCAGATAATTTCCTGCACCTCGCCGCTGCTTGTTGCCGTGTTCTCTCCCCGCCGTGAACCTGGACCCTCTCGCGTGCCCGCAGAGATGGCTCTACGTGCCAGCTGTGGCACGCGTGCCATAGGTTCGCCTTCATTGTTCTAGGGGGTCTACCCTACAGCTATTCACAATTCCAAAACCAAATGGAAGCATTTGCCCCGTTTTGGACATACACATCTATTTATGAATTTTATGTCCCTAAATTCCAATCAAATTTGGCTTCTCTTAGATTAGGGGAAGTTCTGGCATCACTGAACAGTCAAGATGCCTATCTTAATATTGGCATTATTCCCACACGTCAACGCTTTCATTTGTTGCCTTGCTATTTAGGGTCTCCTCTGCACCAAGAAGAGTACAAACGTACAGACTCTGCTAAGATCTCAGAGCATACATTTTACGGGATACCTGGATGACCTTTTGAAAGATTCCTTCAACTTTTGAATGGGTGATGATCAACTTCAAGTAGTCTTCCCTCCAGCCTTCCCATTGTTTGGAGCATGTGGGGCTCACCTTGGCTACAGCCAAGGCAAAAGTTTTTCTTGCACAGGAAAAGATTGCTTCTCTGAGGTCCAACTGTCAGGTTAACCAGGCATGCCATGATTCTGCATGAGTGCTCTGAGCCTCGTGGTAGCCTCCTTCAAGGCAGTTCCCCTACTTCAGTTCCACTCAAGACATTGACATTAACTTTTTTCACAATGTGAGACATACAGAGCCTTTCTCTGGATCACCCACTACAGCAGTCCAGTCAGGCAAAAATCTCCCTGGCATGGTGGATTTCCAACTCGGCTCTATAATCTGGAAAATCTTTTCTTTTCTCTCCCTGGGAGGTGATAATGAAAGATGCAAGCTTGATGGGATGGGGTGAGGTGTACAATTGCCTAACTATTTAGAACCTGGTCCCCACAGGAATCTATGCTCCCCATCAACGTTCTGGAAATGGCAGCCATAGAACGGACTCTCCTACACTGAATCCCTCTCCTACACAGCCGCCCAGGGAAGGTGCAGTCAGACAGCGCCACAGCCGTGACCTGCATAAACCACCAAGTGGGTACCCTAAAAGTCAGGCAGCCCTGAGGAGAACCAGCCTTATTCTCCTTTTTGAGTGTACAATCACATTCCAACTCTCTCTCCTATCACATATCCTCCTGCTATATATTTGCTTTACACATACCTAAATTATTTATTGTACATATTACATATGTACACAAGAGCACGTGTCTATTCACATATTCTATTAGAGCCTTCCAGTGCTTTCCTTCTGGTGAAATGTTGTGGTATACTCACTGAACTTTATATGAAATTGGCTACATACATCCTCGGTTCTTCAAAACAAAAGGCATACAACGTCTTACAGGTTTCTTAGAAAGCAGGAGTAGAAAATACTTTTGCTTGACAGCGTGGTGCAGAAAAGGGCCCATGCTTGCTTTGTAGAAGCAGTGGTCTCTATGCAGAGGTCAGACATGCACTTGCTCATTGCTTCTGACTTGGTAGGTGTGTTGGACCTCTGTATAGAGATCACTGCTTCCACACAGAGGACATGGGTCTTTCTTTGCAGTACGCTGGCAGGGGAGAGGGTTTCTATAAAAAAAAAAAAAAAAAAAAAAAAACGAAAACTTTATACAATATTTTGAATTGATGATCCTGAGATGCATGTAGCTGGTTTGCATGTTCAATTGAGCTTGAAGTGATATTAAAGTTTTGTCTTTTTGTTTTGAATAACAAACATATCATACTTACCTGCTCTGTGCAGTAGTCTTGCACAGAGCAGCCTTGATCCTCCTTGTCCTGGGTCCCACGCCGGCACTCCTGGCCCCTCCCTCCTGCCAGGTGCCCCCACATCAAGCAGCTTGCTGTGGAGGCACTTAAGCAGGCACGCTCCTGGTCCATGGCTCTGGGTGTCCATTCACACATGGAGCCGCAGCTCGACCCTGCACCCTCCGTCTTCTGATTGACAGCAGCGGGAGCCAATGGCTCCCGCTGCTGTCAAGGAGCTGCTGTCAAAAGCCAATCAGGTGTGCAAGTCCCCAGAGAGCCAAGGCTTTCGTGGACATCTCTGGATCGAGACAGGGGCTCAGATAAGTATTTGGGGGGATGTTGCACACAGGTTTTTTCACCTTCATGCATAGAAACAACCACTTTCTAAATTATAGCAGCAAAGGAAAGCACTGGGAGACAGAATATGCACATAGAAACAGCCAATGTTGCTCCTGTGTACATATAGTGTCCACTTTGAATCTGGACTGTATTTAGCAAATTTCAATAACATTTTCAATTACGGTAAGTTTGAAGACCTATTTTAGAAATGACTGAGGGAGGCAAGTATACTACTTTTACCTCTGTGCTGTCCTTTCTGATAGTGTTGTGAAAACTCCTTCTATAACTCCAGCAGTACCATTGCCCAACATTATGTGGTCCCTGACCATTGATTTGAATTGAAACAGTGGGAGATATAGCAGTTTACAGGTCATTTACTCTTACCTCCCACATTCTATTCCAAAACTTTTCCTGAGGATCTTTACTAATCGTTTTCTGTGCTTATACAGCAGAATGTGTCTTAAGGTGGAGCTGTAGCTCCTACAACTGAGTCCTGATAACCTTTGGTCACAGTTGGTGTCCGGGTACCAGGCAGTCAATCGGTAGGATTTTAAATGCTTTGTACAAATATTTCTCTTATGCCCCGTACACATGGTCGGACATTGATCGGACATTCCGACAACAAAATCCTAGGATTTTTTCCGACGGATGTTGGCTCAAACTTGTCTTGCATACACACGGTCACACAAAGTTGTCGGAAAATCCGATCATTCTGAACGCGGTGACGTAAAACACGTACGTCGGGACTATAAACAGGGCAGTGGCCAATAGCTTTCATCTCTTTATTTATTCTGAGCATGCGTGGCACTTTGTGCGTCGGATTTGTGTACACACGATCGGAAATTCCGATAACGGATTTTGTTGTCGGAAATTTTATAGCAAGCTCTCAAACTTTGTGTGTCGGAAAATCCGATGGAAAATGTGTGATGGAGCCTACACACGGTCGGAATTTCCGACAACAAGGTCCTATCACACATTTTCCATCGGAAAATCCGACCGTGTGTACGGAGCATAAGAATGTATGGGTTTTGTTTTGTGGTACAACTAAGCACAGAATCATAGGTAGAGATTAGCCTATCCATTGAGGATCAGGGATGTTCATGGATGGTGGATATCTTCAAAGGCCAACTTCTACTTTTCAGAAAAAATGCACATATATTTTTGCAGAAAAAAAAAATGTGCATGTAATATTTTTACTCTCGGGGGCCTGCAAGGCATTACTCGCGTGATCAGTGGGTGCAATGTCAGGCTCCTGAAGACCTACATTCCTACAGCTTTCAGCTCATACCTCTGTACGGGCCGTCAATTTGAAAGCTGCATGGCTTGTGAATGAAATACAGTAGTGCTTATCAGTGCCCTCACAGTTCATTGAGAACTACAAGCTGCTGGCGCAGTGACAGATGGTACTTGTAGTTCTCTCATTGACAGGTTCCTGTGAAAGAGTGACACAGCTGTGTGGGCAGAAGCAATTTTCAAAATGTGACAGTGGGTGTGGGGAGAGGATCCACGGCTTGCTGTCATAGGAGATTAGAGGGGGGGGGGGGGGGGGCAGTGCAAGGATGATATGCTGGAGTACAATACATCACAAGTATGGGTGTAGCATGCTCCAAAACGTGAACTCATCCTTTAAATATTAGCCATTTTTCCAATATTCACCAGGCCTCTTCTGCAAGGAGTGTCTGGGAACATTGCACAGAACTTACATGTGCCCATGTTTTTTATTGCACCCAATTTTCTTGTTTGAACACTGGCCCTGTGCCATCTGGTTTATAAGTGGGGGCAACACGTGTGGCCTTTTTTGCCCAGCAGTAGTAGCATTGTGTTTCTTTAAAACAAAAAAAAAAACGGTATAGTTTCTGTGCTTTATGGCCGCTGGCAAATGCATGCAGGATTGTCCACTTAAACTGATTCTCATGAAAGTGTTGCTTTAAGATCGATTTTGATGTTTGCCAAAAAACCTGTTTTTATAGAAACGAATTTGCCAAATAATTCAGCCCACAAGGTGTTCAAAACCACCGCATCTTTATTTAGCGATACCATAAATAAAATGTTTCTGTAATTGCCCTAGCCCACTCAGAAATTAACAAAAGATATACAGAAAAGAGGCTGGGGCCAGCATGCCACAACCTTTTGTCTAAAAAGGGTTGGGTTAGTAATGCACCACCATAGACATGTAACAGGACAGAAACTGTGCTTATCTAAACCATATACCAAATTATATAAATCACTTTTATTCCAAGTCACAGGGAGAAAGAGAGAAGAGTATACACCAAATACGCCTTTTGTGGTTTTGGTTATTTTACATTCGCAATATCTGTTCAGTGCATGTTTTGTAAAGATGCATATTTTTTGGCGTTTTGGCATGAAAGTTACATATTACAACAAAGAATGTGGTAACAAAAATACATAGGCACTTTGTCATATATTTTGCATAAACTTGTGTAGATGCTGATAAAGTCAAGATCTTTCCCTTATCTTTATACATTTCCATATCTTCAGGAGAGTGACCTATAAAAATAGGATACTGCTGTGACTTTTTTTTTTTTAGTTGTTTCAATTTTTATGGCTTTGCATGCTTTACCTCCTTGACACAGAGCTCTTGAGATCAGATCAGAATTTGGCCTAGGTAATGGGATGTTATGGGCTCCAGAAATGAGCAACAATCACATTTTCAAGTCTGCAGACCACTAAGAACACAGCATTTTAATAGTGAAAGATCTTACAGTATGTGCATGGTTCAAGATAGTAACAGAAGCAAAGATATTTTGCTATTAATAAGAGTAACAGACCTATGAATGACAGCTGTATCTCTGTTTAGTGTCCATATTTTGCCCGCCACCTCAAGCTTACTACTTCCCAGAAACTAAGGCTGCAAGTTCTTGGATGGACATCTCTTTGTTGAGGTAACTCTCGTATTGACGTTTAGTAATGCGCCCATTCCTTAGGGCATCTTCTATGTCAAATTTCCTGCCTGACTTCCTATCAAGGATAACTGTGGAGTCACCATTTGGCCCTTTAATGGTGGTTTCCTCCCAGTCGCATTCTTGGCTTTGTAAGTTGACATACATTTTCCAGTCGATCAAGCCCAAGTTTCGAGCTTCTTCCGGTGACATTTCTCGGCCAGTGTCAGGATCGATAACGACAATAGAGCGGCGGAGATGGTTCTCCCTCTGTTCCCTCTTGATCTGCATGGTCTCGAAGCGTTTGTTAAGCTGTTCAATTTCTGCATCTTTGTCTCGAGATATTTTCTGTAGTTCCCTCAACTCTTTTTCCAAAGAAGCCAAGCGAGAATCTAGGTTAACGCCACTGTCAACTTGAGTTAAGCTTCTCAGGCCCTGGGCTTCCTTTATGGTAATCTCAATCTCTGACTGCAGGTGACGGGTCTCTAGCTGTAGACTTTGTTTTTCCATCTGAATTTTGTGGACTTCCTCTCTTAAGTATTCCAGTTCCTTGTTGGATTTGGAGTTGCTGAACTCCAATTCTGAAAGATTTGCATGGAGGCGTTCAACCTCTGCTTCTAAATCTCGCTTATGCCTGCTCTCTTCCTCCATCATGGACTTCAGCCTCTGTATTTCTTGCTCAGTCTCAGCATCTTTTTCAACTTCTATTTTCTCTGTGAAAACAACTTTTTCCTTAACCTCCATCTTCTCCAATACAATGAGCTTTTTCCTTAGTGCCTCCAGTTCAGTCTCAAGAATTTGCCTTCTGTGCTTCTCCTCTTCTAGTTGAAGTTTTAGCATGTTGTGGTCTTTCTCTTGCTGAGGATCTTGTTGTAGGATGACCTTTTGCTTCACTGTTACTTTTTCTTTTGTCTCAATCTCTCTTTGCTCAAGCTCATTCAACCTATTTTTAAGCCTCTGGATCTCCAGCTCTGCCTCCCGCCTGGATTGTCGTTCCCTATCAAGCCCTTCAAGCTGGCGTTCAAGCTCTGATTTCCTCCACTGCAACTTGCGCAACTCCTCTTGCAGAGAATCCTTTTGTTTAAGCTCAGTTTGAATGCTCTTCGAAAAACTGTTGACTTCAGACTTCAACATAGGATCCTCTTCGTATTTGACCACATCCTGCTGTACCACTTTTTCTCTCACCTGTGACAGCTCTATTTCTTTCTGCCTGATCTTTTCTTCTTGGGTCATTCTTTCACGTTCTAAGTCAATACGCTTGGTCTGCTCCTCAGCCAACTTGGATCGTAAGGTTTCAATCTCCTTTTTGTTTTCAGGGTCTTCACGATATTGTAGAACCTCTTGAACCATCTCCTTAACTTGTACTTGAGGTTTAGTATCAATCCAGCTTTTTATCTCTTGCTTAAGCTGATTGATCTCTAGCTCAGAACGTTCCACCACTCTAGTCTTCTCCAAAATCTCCCCACGGAGCCTCTCTAGTTCAGCCACAACCTCTGGATCTGTCTTGTGCTTTATAACTTCTTTGGTTATCTCCTTCACTTCCACTTGTGGACCACGTGCTTTAAGTGCTGCTAATTCACTCTGGAAGCTTTTCAGTTGCTCCTCTGCAACACGATATTTCCTTTCTTGCTCAACCAGCTCAACCCGTAAGTTGGCCAGTTCACTTTCAGCTTTAGGATCTGGTCGAATGATCTCGCGTACCTTCTCTTGGACTACAACTTTGGCATTTTCCTGCTCCATCAGACTTATCTTCCGTATTAGCTCATTTTTTTCTCGTTGAGTTATGCGTATCTTTGAAGACTCATCTTCATACTGCCTACGAAGGTCAGATACTTCCCTTTCAGAGGCAAGGTCCTTCTCTACTTTCAACACTTCCTTTACTGTGATCTTGCCTTCAGCCATAGCTCTCTCCTTCTCCAAACGTTTCAGTTTCTCCTGTAGGAGCTTCAACTCTTCCTCCTCCTTTTGCCGTTGAGCATTCTCTCTCTGCATGTTCTCCTGAAGTATCCTATGTTCTGAAGCCAACTGAGGATCATTTTGAAGCTTAACAACTTCTTTTTCTGTGATCTTTTCTTGGGGTTTGTTCTTTTCTGCCGTCAATATAAGGATGCGTTCCTTCAAGTTGGTAATCTCATTTTGCTTTGTGCTCTTTTGACGATTCAGTTCCTCGAACTCTTCTTTGAGCCTTTGGAAATCCTCCTGCTGCTCTCGGTCCTTCTCAATTCTAAGTACTTCTTTAACTATATACTGCTGCCCGCCTTCCTTTTGCTCAAACTCTAAGGTCCGAACCTTTAGTCTCAGGGTTTCCAATTCATCCTGCAAAGATTTATTCCTACGCTGCTCTTCTGAAAATCTTTCAAGGACTTTATGGTAGTCCTCTTCCAGTTGAGGATCTGGAACTTTCTTCAGAACTTCTTTCTTTACTATGGTCTCTTGAGGTTTTTGATTCTGGAGATAAATTATCTCCTCTTGAGTGCTCCTTATCTCAGATTCCAGTTGCTGCCGTCTTTGTTCCTCATCAGCCAACATATTCTTAATCTTCCAAGTCTCTTCAGGGGGTTTCTCAGAACGAACCATCTGGACTGACTCTTGTCTTATTTCTTCATCTGGCTGCTGTATATATGAAAAAAAAACAAACAAAACTTTTTAAGGGTTTGTTTGGAGTAATGCCACATCATATGCTATTAAATATCTTAAGACATTGGATGTGTCCTAAAATAAATCTAATGGATGCTTAGGACAATTTGTCAGAAAGCAGAAAAGTTGCATGATTAGCCTCTAGTTGAACCAGCCATTCCTCAGCCTATATGCCACATGCTAGGTAGAATTCAGTTGCACTGGTATCTCTGAGGCTCTCCAGATGGCATCCCCTTGCTTAAAGAATAAACTTTGTTCTAAACTGCTGCTACCTGTAGAAGTAGAGCGTATACTCATCCTACCAGGTGTTCATGCTGCTAAACACTGCTCCGCTCAGTAGAACTGGTTTTCTAAGGTCCACTGGGAAACTGACACTTCTGGGAGTGTCAATCTTTGTCCCTTGTGGTTCTCACTGGTTCTTCTCTTTCAAATTATGTTGCTGCAGAAGAAAGTGACAAAGTCAGGAGGAACCAGTAAGAGCTGCGGGGACCTAGGAACTTCCAGTAGACATTTAGGGGACCCTTCAAAATAGAGCAGAGTTTGGTAGCATAGGCACCAGTACAGGTGAGTATTCTCTTCCTATAGAGGCAACAGCAGTTTTAATACTCCCCCACACTTTAAGCTTAGACAATGGGCAAACATAGCCATCAATCTTTTTGCATTCTACCTATCTAAGCAAAACTTTAATAGCTCTGAATAGAATTACTCTTTAAAATTTAGCCCCAATATTATTTTAGTTCTCCTACAGTTAACACTGGAAGGCATTTCTTTCAGTTACAAAATCCATTCTTTGCTTAGCCCAAGCTCTGCGAACTTTCATGGAGAACCGATATGCAAAAAAGTTGATGATGTTTATTACCTGACGCAGTAGGTTCTGAGCAAATTCCAGGGTCTGTAGCCTCTGCTTGTTGACAGCGCTGGCCTCTGTAAACCTTGCAGATAAATCTGCCTCCTGTTAAACATAAGCAAGAGTGTTTATGGATCAGGAAGTCTGAAGCTTGCATTTAAAAAAACTGTTGAAAAAAGTTAAAGCTTTTAAAGTACCTCATCCTTCACTTTGTTTGCAGGTGACAGGATTCTGGAACGTTTAGGATAGGAACTTCTCCTGTTCTCCATATCCAGGACTGACCGCAGCTTCTCAGCATCCATTTCATAATCCTGTTTGATAACAGATGAGATCCATGAACACCCAAAAATAGATCACATCATAGATGCTAAGGGGGGAGCTTATGGATCTAGTAGAGAAGGTATTACTTTTGACTGCTAAGGTCCTGTAGGTTGTGACTCTATTCTCTGACTTTATTTTTAGAGCCTTTAATGCAGGGGTGCGCTGTGGCCCGTGACCTCAAAACCAGGGAAGCGCATGATCATGCTCTTAAATGGCAAGTTGGCAAGCCCAGATCGCGAACAACGGGTTGCCAGCCCACCATCCCAGAACATCAGAATGCATTGAACTAGCAGCGGAGGAAGCAGACAGCTGCATAAGCCAATGCTTTCTCTGTAGTGTCAGCTCCTGTCCCAGGGAAAGTCATACCAAGTGGACTTCACCTGGAACCTTTCTAGCAGCCTGGAGAGTGATGCCAGCAGAAGCAGGAAGAGGAAAAGGTCACGTTTCATGTATGAAACATCACATACAGTGCACTTTTGCAATGGGCAGATCACTGCAGGTGCAGCTCAGTTCACCTTCAGGTTAGCTGCACTGAGCCATAGACTTCTATTAGATCCTGTGGGTTTGGTGTGCTTTCTGAAAGCGCACCAAAACTGAATGCAGGAGTTTTGGTGTGCTTTCAGACAGTGCACCACACCCGCAAGATGTAATAGAAGTCTATGGCTTAGTGCAGCTAAAGCGCAGATGCACTGAGTGCAGTGCATCAGTTTGAAAGCAGCCTCATATGTAGGAGTTCAGGGCTCATTTTACATTTGTGGTTTGGGGGGGAGATAAAACCCTATAGTTCATTGTGGCCCGCGACCGGTTACCAAATCACTTAAAGCGGAGTTCCACCCAAAAATGGAACTTCCGCTTTTCGGAATCCCCCACCCCCTCCGGTGTCACATTTGGCACCTTTCAGAGGGGAGGGGGGGAGCATATACCTGTCTAATACAGGTATTTTGCTTCCACTTCCGGGCATAGATACCCGAGCCACCCCGCTGTTTTCTGGGAGACACACTCCTGCAAGCCGCATCTTTGGAGCGGTGAAGTAGCGGTGTATTCACCGCGCCTAAACCGCTCCTGCCCATTGAAATCAATGGGACAGCGCGGCTATACCGCGGTAATACTGCGGCTAATACTGCCGCTATAGCCGTGCTATACGAGGGGTTTTAACCCTTTTTCGGCCACCAGCGGGGGGTTAAAACCGCACCGCTAGCGCCTGAATACCGCGGTAAAACAGCGCTAAAAATAGCGCTGTTTTACCGCCGACGCCCCCTACCGCCCCAGTGTGAAAGGGGCCTTAGTAAGCTGCATTGTTGCTTTTGCGTTTAGATACACTTTAAGTAATTTTTTATTTTTTTATTTTTATGAAGTAAAACTTCATACTAAGCTGCAGGATTCAAATTTTTTTTTCCACACAATTGTTTATTTACCTTGGCTGCCTGCTGATATTGCTGTGCGCTGCTGGTCACATGTTCCAGTTCTTGCTCTCGGTCAGCGATCTCACCCACTAGAAGCTGACGAAAAACAAAACAAAAGCAAATTCAGAAAACCTTGTTAACATGCTCATAAAGAGAGAATTCTTTTGTAGTAGTGACCTCACATATTGTTTTCTATTATTATAACATCTCTGGGCTTCACTACAAAGTTATGAAAAAAACTGTGTTGCCAATAGTAACTACTTGCTAGCAATCACTTGTTGTTATGGGTTACACAGAGTTAATAGGGCCTTGTAACATCCTGGGAAAGAGGCCAAGGATAGAGCAGGAAGCTCTGAAATGCATAGCCACGTCCAACAGGACAACCCACATGACATTGCTTCCACACCTGCTCCCCTGTGCACTCCATGATGATTACTGGCACTTCCTGTTTTGGTTTCCGTCAGTCCTGAGCCTTACACACAGAGCCTGGTAGCTTCACAAGCAGGGCGAGAAGTCAGTGGGGTGGACTTTGGTGTTCTTTGTGAAGATATGCCTTTTATCTGTTTATCTACACCCCCCTGTTCGGTTCACAGCAGAACTTCAGGGGAAAAGGTCTAACCCG